>JAZGTJ010016389.1:0-12713 GCA_036877575.1 Botia almorhae
GAAAGGTCTTACAGAACCAAACTAAAGCCTCCAAATTCTGCAGCAGAAGATGACCACAAACAGAAGCTTGTGAATGTCACTCAAAAAAATTCGGCTTCTGTTTTTTGTCTGCAGTTTAAACACAGAATGTACATTTGTTTAATTAACCACTACAATCCAAGGACAAGAGCTTTCAGGGGTGAATTAAACCAGCTTTAAACTGGCCTAACAAATCAGATTTATTGTTATCTTAATGAGGGTTTGTTTCAGGATTGGCCTGACATGTATTGGTTTGGAAGAGATATACTGTCTAAAGCTGTCTCTCTCTCACACACAGACAGACAGACAGACAGACAGAAAAAGACACACACACGTACAAACTATTTGGTCTGTTAGTACAAAACATGATCATGCTAAGGGGAAATGACAGAACACACACTCTTTTACTCATACACATACAGATTTGTTTCACAAAACTAATGTTAGCCGATTTTTAATTAACATGTCTCCATTGGCTACCTAATGTGTGTGTGTGTGGTTTCGGCTGTGTTTTGGGTGATGCTCAGTCTATGTTCTGAACAGGCTGTTCGGCTTCTGTTTAGCCTTCTGGGACAATGTGCGGACAAGCGTACTGATTCCATCTGTACACTCTAATGTTTTCAGTTTGTCTGTCTTCTCTTCTCTCTTTATCTCTGCATATAGTGTTTATCATAATATATGTATATATTTACTGACTAATTAACATATTGGAATTAATGCATTACTACATCCGCTGTTTTGATTGACAGCTCTTTAGCACCAGTCCCGCTGCCTCATGGGATAGCAAAATGTCCATCAGATACACACTGCACACTGTTACTCGATATAGTATGAAGTAGACATATTGGGACACAGGTACAGTATTCTTTCTTGTATACTGTTCATTTGGTATGCGTAGTAGTTCATTTAAGTATTCTATGCATACTATTCACAGTACAGTACATACTTCATGCAAAGCTAGCAAGCTATTCCAAACACATCTATCTCTTTTGGAGTCCTTCTCCAGGTGGTCTGATCATCTGATGTTGCAGTGGGTGCCTTCCACTCCGCCTTCGGCAGGAGAGCCAATGGCGACCTTCAGACGCCCTCACGGTAACCATGGCAGCAGGCGCTTAGTGCAGCTTGCTGCAGATATTAGCATTTGCTAATGCTCACCCTCTCATCAAAACTCATTGATTTTGCGCTCTGGATTAATACACAGAGTCCCCTGGCCCAACAAACAGCCTTTGAAGTATAAATCCACTTAAGTGGCAAGAAAAGACAGATAAAGATACAGAAACACAAAATATAAATAGTTTAGCGCATGTCTGTTTTAACAGGATACAGTATTCTTGCTGTAAAATGTAATGTGGTTACAGTTGAGTCTTGAGTCTGAAAACCTTTGTCTGTGGACAAAGACGCAGCTATAGCCCTGCTGGGATAACTCGCATGGAAACATGCAATTTAGTGTGTTGCACCGACGCTGAAAACCACAGTGTGTGTCTGTGTTGGGCGTTCAGCTTTGTCAAGAGTGCTCATTTGTACTGATGAGAGATTAAATGTGCGGGGAGTCTAGCTTCAGATTGCTGACGGAAACTAGCAATCAGATACAGTCCACACACACACACACACACTTCTTCACTTCCTCAAGTACGAATATTCTCGTAAATTGCCCACAAATACAATCACAAAGATTTGCGCACGCAGTGACATCAAACCAAACAACTGCAGCTCATTCATCTATAAATGTGTACTGCAAGAGCATTTATGGGAAAGTCAAACAAGGAGCGCACATTAATAAAAGATAGGCACGTCACAAGCACATGCTTTTCAGCTTCACTCCAAAGTTTTGTGAGCTGCTAAGCATGTGCTGATGGGATGGGAGAACTTTTTAAATAATGCACTCAGCCTCCACTGTGGTCTTAAAGGGACAGCTCATCCAAAATAAAAATTCTTTCACTATTTACTCATCCTTACGCTGTTCCAAACTCACATACTGTTTTCTTCTGTACAATAAATATTTCCAAGTAGGAGTTTTGTTCCATAGATTGTTCCAAGATTCTTCACATAAGAAATTTGTGTCTTACAGAACAAACAACAGCATACTGGTTTGGAACAACATGGAGATGAGTAAATAATTATATATATAGCGAATATTACATAGTATATGTTTATATATAATGAGGGATAGGTTAAGGGTTATAAAATATACAGTTTAAACCATTACACCTATGAAATGTCCCCATAAAACATGACAACCCATCGTGTGTGTGTTTGACTGGCAGAAGGGGCGTAAGTCCAAACTGTCTATCTTCCTCTATGGCATTTCAGCTGCTTTTGTGCACACGTCCATGTGTGGCTCAGATAAAAGGCGTCCTTCACACAAAGACCGAGATCAAGCTATTGCACAAGAGGAGCATTGCAAAAGTGCATCAGAGCGAAAGAGCAGAGAAGAGGAGCAGATCAGAGACTGACCTGAAGTCAGTCGTTTGCAGTGTGTGTGAGGAGCACAGGTGGGTGTAATCCACTGGTCTCCATCACTCAGGAAGTATTCGGGCAGTACACAGTACAGTTCCCTCAACAAATACAGTAAACACAGTACAACATAAAAATACTTGTATTACACTCACTCCGAAAAGATATGAAAGCAAGTGTAAAGATAAAACACACATATCTTTGAGGCTGTTAATACAAACCTCTCATAAACACAATGGTTTTTAGATAGAGACAGACAGACAGACAGAATCTGCCATTGCTAGTTTAAAGGATATTGAAGAATACATAAAGTACATTATATAGCCTTTCAACAGGTCACATATTCAACAATATGTGTCCTTTAAAATCACAAGTTCACAATTGAACTGGTGTAATGTAACAAACAGCACGCTACATGCATGTTACACGCATGTTACCTTTGGTCTCAGTCTAAGAGGCAGGAGATGGTCATTGCATTAAGGTTGCATCTGATGCTCTTTTAGGAAGCAGCATGTTACACTGTGTAGATCAACAAGGAATCTGATGCAATGACAGGTAAGCCATTATACAGTGTGTGTGTGGTTCTGGTATTTACTTCGTTATGGGGACCAGATGTCCCCACAAGTATCGTTATACCAGTAAATGTTGTCCTTGAGGGACATTTTTAGGTACCCATGAGAAAACAAGCTTATAAATCATACAGAATTGATCTTTCTTAAAAAACTAAAATAGCAGAAAGTTTTCTGTGAGGGTTAGGTTTAGAGTTAGTGTAGGAGAATAAAATATACAGTTCGTACAGTATTAAAACCATTACGTCTATGGAATGTCCCCATTAAACATGAAAACCTAACATGTGTGTGCGTGTGGGGCTATGATCCTTATTAAGAATTGAGACCCAGATATTATTGTTGTTTTGGTTTTAATCATGCTTTAATAACTGTCTGTTGGACACACACACACACACACACACACATACAAAGACATTTCCATACATCAGCAAATACACATTCAAAGAGATACTTTTAGGCTTTCCAAAAAGGCCGTGACTGACTATAACTAAAAGTGGTTTGATCCTCTAATTATTTTCGTCAATGTACTTTGTAACGGGTTTCCATCACGATGTTTTCTAGACTCATGTCAATGCAGGTTTGAAAACAATGCTTAAAGTTGTAATATACAATAAAGTTGGAATATGGACTCAAACAAAAACCAAAATGATCATTTTAGGTCCACTGTTCCTTTAAGACATACGAGGGATGTAGTACTAATATATGTTTTTCACTCTCACTGTGCCTAATGCTTGTTTCACTTTAGTTCTTTAGTTAAAAATCGAAATTACAGTTACTGGAAATGCAACAAGCTATACATTAAGTAGAACAGTTTTACCCATTAACTAGCCTAGTTTTAGCAACCTAGTTTTAACCCAGTATTTACTACACTGCTAATAAGCAAACGCACCCATGTTTTATCAAAACACTAAGAAAACTTACACCATAGTACACAGAGTCATCCATCAGCATTCCCATACATACATATCAGTCAATCATGCTAAGACTCTCTCTCTCTCTCTCTCTCATACACACATACACACACTGGTGTGTAATGAGTGCAGACAGGGAAAGCGCATTGACCTTCACATGTTGACTAACCTTAATGTATATACAGTACTGCCAAGCACCACAATGAAAAATGTAATAACTTTATTACAATACAATTCAGTGTGGGATCATCTTCTGACATCTATGAATTATTAAAAAGGTCTACCTCGTTTGCTAGGGACAAAAAAGGCAATATATTATTATTTTATGTATGTTGTCTGTATGCTATATGGCACCTCAGTGCATGTGTGTGTGTGTACATATGTGAGTGTTAAGGGCACATGAAGGTGGAGTTAAATGGGTGCGAGATAAAACACACAGGTCCATATGTCCATACAGCGCAACCTCCAACAGTGTGTGACTTTTGGCAATCTCCTGCTGTGTTGCTGTGCACACCTGTGAGAGGTGTGACTTTATAAATGCTTCTCATAACCTTCTGTTCTAGCTCGTTGGGGCAGATGCTAATATACCCTAATATACGAGTAAATTACACACACACACACACACACCCCCACACACACACACACACAATATGCTGTGAAATACTAAAATAAACATCCAAACACAAAAACAACCTGAATGACCTACTGGCAACACTTTTGAATCATTATATCTAACCATTATAACCTATAAACTAGGTTAATACAGCCAGGTGTGGCAAATATATAACAATAACAGGCGCAATTATTTTATATTTTAATTAATGTGACTTTACTGAGCTATAGCTGCATCATCAGTCACACACACACACACACCCTGAACACGTTTGTTTTTCATTACACTGACACACACGTCCTAATTTTGTGAATGCAAAGATAGGACTGTGGCCACTAAAGCATGTGTATTTACACACGTATATGCAAAATGTTTTTGTTCTCAATGATGCAGTTTCGAAATTCAAACATGCTTATCATACTGTGTGTGTCACATGGTGTGTGAACAAACAGTTTGTTCTTTGTGGTTTTACAGTAGGTTAATCAACACACACACGTACGTTTATGTAGCTATTTATTTATCCAAATGGGGAAGTATTATAGACTTATATTTATTTATATATTTATATAAAGGTAATGAAAAAAAATTGAAAAAAACATTTTTGTTTGTGTTTTGAATTGAGGACGTCCCTATATTCCTCCAGTTGATGCTTATTTAGCTCACCTTTGGGTACAATTTTGTCTCCAAAGTATATAATTCATTGACTGACATTATGTCTCTCTCTCACTCAGTGTTTGTGTGTGTGTGCAGCGTGTCCTGTTTCTGTACAAGTGAGGCTGAATTGAGATCAGGTCTCTCATAACAAAAGACAGATAAGTAAACAA
This sequence comes from Botia almorhae, assembly GCA_036877575.1. Taxonomy (NCBI): domain Eukaryota; kingdom Metazoa; phylum Chordata; class Actinopteri; order Cypriniformes; family Botiidae; genus Botia; species Botia almorhae. The sequence continues at coordinate 5,390 of JAZGTJ010016389.1, forward strand.
TAGCTGACAAACATTCTGACACATAAATACACACACATACACACACACACACACATTCAACCATATAAAAAACCTGCAGAGAGGAGCTAGCAAACACCCTAGTCAGGCATCATTCCAGCTGCCCTGGGGTCCTGCACACAGACACATTCCCTAGAAACAAGAGCTGTCTACACATAGAAACACAGAGCGAGTGTCTGGTAAAAAGACTAGCCTGCCCACACAAAAGCACTCTGGTGGGCCGGAGGGGGAGGCGATGGACAGTCTGCGCTTTGTTGCTGTCTGGCTGGGCAGAGAGGCGATGAGATTAATGCCAGAATTTGCCCATGTTTGTATCTGTGTGCAGAGCTTTGGGGTGGTCGTCACAGCAACAGGGCAAGAAAACTCTTTTTATCTTTAGGAGATTGTTGTTGTTTGCTTTCTCCCGCTTTTCCACAGGGCAAAGAAAACTTTCCATTAGCTCAGTATTAACATATGTTAACTTTATATTCTACTCCTGGTCTTCACACACTTCGGCTCTCTGTGTATCTGCATTGAGGTGTGGAAGGGCAGATGGGTCCATCCAAATCATTTCCATGAATTGGTTTGTCACCAAAAACGTTTCAATGGTTCTTTTTTTGTCATGTCATCATGTGATCCATGAACTTCAGCACATTGAACAACAACCCACATTAGACCTTGAGCATGTTGCCTACATTACAGTTTTGCGCCTACAGTAAAACAGCCAATCCCGAATTAATACACTGATTGAGTTCTATTTGTAAACCAATCATTCAGAATGGCTCCATGAACCAGATTCACTGATTCATTCTGATTCACATTTTGATTAATCCCCGGATTCACAAATTGATGAAGAGAATATCTGACGGAATGGTTCATTCGTGAATCACGCATAATACAATTATGGAGGCAAAGAGCTAGAATACAATTTTATCATTTACAAATCGAATGCATTTAGCCTGCTAATGATAGCCACTGAACGCTAAGCCAATGTTCCCAGCATTCTGTTATAATATAATAACCGCTCTCAATGTACTTTGGCCTCTGTGTGGCCTTCACTATTTCACACAAAACCTGCTCATATTAAAACTGTAGCATTATTACAGGAAAACAACAAAAAACACTTGAAGAGCGAGTCACATAATAATGTGTGACCAAAGCTGGTTTCTCTCCTGTGGCACTGTGTGTCATCAGATATGGGGTGTGTCTGGGCATGTCAGGCGTCAGGCTGTGATAAATCAGGTCCTGTAGGTGAGGATTTCAGGCTATTTTCTGCTGGTAAACCCTACGAGACAATGAGCCAATAGAAAAAGGGGAAAAGGGGGTTCTTATCGCAGGAATTTTTTTGTTGTTTTCCAGTTCCTTCAAACAGAAAGTAAATAAAAAGTGACTGGATGTCATTCTTGAGGGGATTTTAGAACAGGTGAAAGTGAAAGTGTTTTGCAGAGAGAGAATTTACCGCTTCGCGCTGTTGAAAATGATCACAATTTTCTATGGAAAACCGCAAATTCTACATAGAATACTGCCTTAAACAGTCACAGTAGAGGAAATACAGAGAGAGACTTAATTTCATGTCATGATGTTCAAGATTCTGGTAAATGTTTTTGCTCTCCTCAGTTGCTGTGCGAAGTTTTAGGGATATTTTACTGAATGGACCCTGTCATTATGAAAACAGAAACTGTAAACCTCACCAGGTCTCAGACCCTAGAGATCCAGACACAGTGACCAATAACTCTAAAAGCACACGGATACAAAGAGGGAGAGAGACCTTTGAAGCTTTGTTAGTGCTATACTGAGATATGATCGCTTTCATACCTATATAAGATAATGCAATTGATTATATTTAGGTATAATATTATACATATTATATTTAGATATTTCATTGATTATATCACTACCCTAAAACGTAACCTCCACACAAACCTGCTAACAGTATTTGCTTTTTTGGTTAAGAAATTTAATCATCAAAAGTAGGGTCAAACCTGTACACACACACAGAACATAAATCTCATCCTGTTCCATTTTAAATGCTACACCAGAAAACTTTTGCTTCAGGTCCAACTCATCATACATGGTGTATTAATCTTTGACTTACACCAGAAGATGTCAATGTGTCTCTGTGGCCAAGATGGTGAGGAAAAATCTATGGCTGTTTACAGACGAATTAGATGGAAGAGACGAGCAAAACAAAGAGTGAATAAACATTGCAGGCAAAGAATAAAAAACAGAGAGAGAGAGAGAGAAAGCCATAATGATGATCAAAACAGAAAAGAACAGAGGGAATGAGATGCATAAATGAACGCTGTTTACTTACATTTGCAGCACAGATCAACTGCAAAACCGTTACATAAGACACATTTAGCAAAGTGGTCTCACACACACACACAAACAAGCACCAATAATTACTGAGAGAAATAAAATAGAATCTCTTACTTTCAACACACCTATATGAACGTCACCCCCTCACACACCCTGAGCCTGTTTGTTTATTCTGTCATGGTGGGGTCTTTCCGTTGGTTTGTTTGGTTTGCACTTAGCTAATGAGCTAATTATTTTCTAAAGCCAATGCCCACAGAAACATTTCTGCATTTTCATGATTTAATGACATTATTTAGTGTGTTTATTGAGTTGGGGGCCGTTTTCTCACCGAGATCACAATACAGATGATATTAGCTTATACTATCCTTGTGGGGACATTTGTTCTTAGAAAAATAACACAATAAAACATGCATGTATTTTTTAATGGGCAACATGTGTTGCATGTTTTCTGCTGTTCTCTCCCATCCTGTAAATGTGACTGGAACTGTCTGTAAGCGCTATAGTAACTACTGTATGTAACTCACGTGACGGGAACATTCTCATTATGCCTGAGAAATTATCATCAGATTATAACACACGGATGCGAGGCTTTGGCCTGTTGCTATGGTAACTAGTGCTAAAATGGCATCAGTATCCATGGCATTTCCTGGCTAATTCCCTGTGCCCCCTGCTCAGTTTACAACACCTCATTCTTGGTGGCGTGATATTTTCTTGCAAAGCCTGTTAAGTAATACTTAATACTAGTTCAGCTGGTCTATGATTTACTGGGTTTTGTTGTCCTTATTAGCGAATAATTGAATTACATCCAAGTTTCCGAGGGATATTTGGAAGAAAGTAAGTCTTGGATTCCAGTAACGCCAACATGTCATGTATACAATTTTACATTCTGTTATTTTGATCCTGTCACAGCCTCAGCTACTAAACCTGTACTAAACTATCAAACTAGTTACCCCGTATAGTCAACATATAAAACAACAGTCCAATAATACACTATTTGAAATCAGGTTTCTTTCTCTTCGTCCTCATATATATTTGTGTCATTATGTTTAGATGAGTAGCATTGACTGCATCTCTCTACAGCCTCTTTCCCACTATAAGAAACCATATAGACCACCTCTACAAAAGACCTCGAGTGGGTTGGGCAGAAGCTCAATAAAGCTTTGAACTGACGAGATTCAATCATCCGTTGTTTTTTTCATTGATGAGCCTGGGAAACAGATGGAAGGACAGATCTAAAAATAGAACGCGAGAAGCTATATTGATTGAGCGCTATATGGAATGCCATCCACGAGCTCCGGTTTTCTCTGCCTTCCTTTCTTTGTCCTACTTTTGAGAAGAAGCGGCCACACAATTTATGTCTCATCTGGCTGGATTCACTTCATTATCTGTAAGAAATCTCCACTCGTTCATTCAGTTGTTCACATTTAAACACATTCATAATTTAACACACACACTGAAGATCTTGCACTCACATATATTGAAATAACGCACGTCAAAACATTAAGACACAATCACACACAAATGATTCATTCTCAATTGCTTTTTTCAGTAACAGAACACGTTTGTTTTTTATTACATTCAAGAGAAATTCAGGACTAAAGGATTTGCAGGGAACAACACAATCCAGCTTAATTTCCCCATTTGTGAGTCAGTAGAAGTTCTTGCAGCCGTGGCAACACCATGGCAACAGCAGCCCCTGATTCTGACTCACACTAGGATTGTTGTACTGAATTGTCACCGTGCCTCTTGCACAACCTCAGAGGGCAAGAGAGCAAGTTCCTCATTCCTGCATGAGTAACAGGATGAGGGTGGGAGGCCGTTGTGTACGTGAGCACGAGGACTCGGGCACAAACATTTTCATGGATTAGCTGCACCACAGCACGTTCATCACAGCACGTTCTGTCTAAAATAGAATGCGATACTTTCTAACTCAGTCTGTGTTCTTAGACATGGATGTTGCTGCCTGTTGTGGCTTTGTTTGTGGACATATCAACAGCTGTCAATCAAGAAGCAAACAGCCCCGATCCATCTTCTAATATTCATATCAGAATATTGTACTGATAATGAATCTGTGTGTGAATTGTATGGTGTGGATATTAGCGGCTAAAGACAGGTTAATGGTTTAAATTCATTCTTAAATCACAAAAGACATCTTAGTTCAAAAACAATCACTATATAACTTCAGTATAAAACTATTTCACAATAGCAACATTTATATATTGTATTATAAACTCTATATATCGTTTATATAGTTCCCATTTAGTAAGAAAGGTTACATTATTAATGTGTGCTTTTTGAAATACATTAAAACTATCACTTTTATTACAATGTTCCCTGTAATGAGGCTAATTTTAACACTCTGGAAACTTCTGGACTTCTGTAAATAAGTTTAATATTATGATCAGGTGTGTGTTAAGCATCACTTTTTTATGATACTGTTTTTGTTCTCTCAAACTGTTGACACCACAAGGTGACACATGGATGTATAGCAGCCTGCGAGTTATAAAGCAACTTTTTCAAAAAAAGGTCCAGTAGCCTCCAGTCTACCCTGCATATACAGCAAATGTGTGTGTGAATGCAGTTTACAGCTTTAGGTCTGAGAGATAACCACTTTATCTCACATACTGGAATAACTAGGCCATTCTCACACACCCTGTAAAGCTACAGTACTCATCTTAGAGTCAGCGTTATGGGCAGAAACTAATAAATACATTCATACACTCCTAAAAGGCAAATTAATACACTCCCACGGCTCTTGAGGTCCTTTTTAGTATGATTCAGTATGAAAACTGCATCCAAAAATGAGAGATGACAGAATAAATGCATAAATGTAAGCAGGTTGTGTGTGTAGTCAGAGGAAGAGCAGAAAAACAACGTCTCTGTCATGAAGGAGGAGAAGGAATGTGTGTGTGTGTGTTTAACAGAGAGAGAGAGAGAGAGAGAGAGATTTACAAGTATTCTGTCAGCAGCAGCAGGGATTTCATTCTGGTCTGGCAGGCAAAAGTAGGCCAGTGTGATCCAACAGTAAAAAGCATTGTGTGCTGTATGTGTAAATGTACGCGTATCTACACACTCACACGTGTGTGTATATATAAAACTGTAGAAATAAACCCTGACTAAAAGAAAACATGTTCAGGGCGTATCACACACTTGAGTGAAGCACGTACTCCACGCCTCAGGAACACAATATACATATTTCACCCTTCCACTTTTTCCATTCGTTTGACTTATAGAACAAACACAACACGCTCTGCCACGGCATATGGACTTATATAGGGTGAAAATGTCCGTTTTCAGCATAGACCTGATGGTTCAAATTATTTCAGAATGTTTAAAATGCAAGTTTTGTGCTACAATGGATGCAAGCCAATATAACCTTCAGCACAAAGGCATTAACGTGATCAATATAACAAATTTGTTTACATTTAAATAGCAACCTACAAATGCGGAATCATATGCATTTCATCTTCATTTAATGTCAATTTTTCTTTGCCTATTATCAGGCTAATTAAATAAATCAAATCGTTTTAATGAGGTCTCAGATTCTGGACCCAACTGTACGCCTACCGTAAGGCATCGAACCTCATAAATGCGTTTTTACAATATTGACGCACCAGCGTCATTTCTGTTGATTTTTGCCTTAGCGGGTTATACAAGACCAGATCGTTATTCTTTCACGTGCGTAAATCGCTCTCCACTGCACTAATTATGATACTAGCTGCCATGGCGACCAGGACTTGCTCTAACGCGCGATCACAGCCGCCTACAGATGTTTCGATCTAAAGAGATTCTGTAATAGAGTTGGTTTACTCTCACAATATCTTGCACATTTGCTCATTCAATATGCAAATATTGTCACACACCCAATATGTAATGGAATAACCGGCCCTAAACTTGTATTGATGTATTGCAGAGCCCCGCTGCAGATAACAACAGCACAAACAGCTTTTGAATGGTCATTTAAAACAGCGATCGTTCTGTTCCAGGATCCATTACAACAAACAACCGAGTCGTTTATCAGAGGCTGAACAGAGCTCACGGGGTGAATTAATTAAACCATCAGAGTCAATTAGTTACTAATCGGTCTCAGTGGCAAGAGGAAAAAGGCCCTGTGTTATTTGTTGATAACAGGGACAAGCGTTTTTGGGTCAAGCCCAAGCCACTCAAAAAAACAAACCCACACTGGATCTGAAAGTTGACGTTCGCGGAAGCAAATGAAGCGCTAACTTACACAATCGCATTGTTTTGGCTTGAGATAGAAACCACAAAGGAAGAGTGTTTTGCATTTTGCTATTGAAAAATAAAATAGCAGTGCTGTCAAACTAAAGGAACGACCCGTTCTTGGCTTTTAAAAAAAGAATTGGTGAGAAAATGTAAAATAAACAACTTTCCTACACAAAGACTTGATAAGTAGACATCCGTTTTAAAAATGCAACTGGAAAATGCATGCTAATGCATGCTAATGCATTTTTTGCGTGTTAGAGTTTAACTCTACATAGGTAGCTGGTTTTACAAACACTGCAGGGCTGCAGCACAAAATGCGGTCATCACACCAGTGCGGCGATCTGTCGTTCTCTCTCTTCTGTCTTTCTCGGTTGCTGTGGGTTTGTGATGTTCATTTCAACAGAAAACAGGAAACAGCTGAAGAGCGTTCACCAAGTTCTCAGAAACACAAACATGTGCAGTTGTTTGTGTGCGCGACCCAGGGGCTTTAAATTTGCCACGTGCTAAGCTCGATCTTTATCTTACATGTCATAACAATCAGCAAACTAATTTCTGATTTCTGATATGGTTCCAGAGTATGAGAGAAGCACTTTAAGGAACAAATTTGTGGTTCAGAACATTTGATACTTAGCTCATCCAGTAAAATGGAATTTACCAAGGGTTTGGCTATCCAAAACCAGGCCAAAGTACACCAAATCCCTATACATTATAAATCCTTTACAATTTGATTGGTACAGTAATGCTGTGCCATTTATGAACTATAGACAAAAATACATTTTTAACA
>JAZGTJ010016390.1:0-12712 GCA_036877575.1 Botia almorhae
TTCAAAGGTGGCCTTGAATAGGTCAGTGTGTTTTTTTGGCTCAAGGTGTGGGACAAAACCCGTGTTAGAAAAGCCCCCTGTGATAAGAACACGACATCTCTGTGTGCCACGTTATCACAGAGTTTGAGCAAATACAGTGTGCTGGGCTCACAGCTCTCTTTCTGTTCAGCTCAACATCATCATGTCAGGGCTAAACACATCGCTGGCGTACTTCTTCACTGTTATAGGTGTGAGTGCTGTCGGCAGGGTGCTGCTGGCGCGCTGGAGACAGCGCTGGAGTTTCCTGACGGAGCTCTTTGCCGCCTTTGCGCTCGCTGGCTGCAGGCTGGAGGTAGAAACCATTTCAGAGGTTGGTCAGTGGGCTGGTGCTCTGGGTCCAGATGTGGCCTACACGATGCTTTTCCTGGCTATAACTGTACATGCCGTCGTCATGCAGGGTGTGAGCAGCAATCCGGCCGTTACAGTGATGGCACTGCTGCAGAAAGATATCGGTGTCGTAACTGCGGTTCTCAGCATTGCGTCGCAATTTCTCGGCGCATTTCTCGGCCTCTTAGTGGCAGGCAAATACTGGGCCATGGAGCTGACAGACATGCATATGATCAAGAATCTGATGATGGCCGAGTGCAGCACAGCGTTACGAGCTCCGCTGCTACAGGGAGCCGTCGCAGAGGGTGTCAGCGCCATGACCTTTTACCTCGTTTACCTCGTCCTGAGGAACAGATCGCAGCTGCTGAGAATTCCCCTCCTGGCTCTCCTGCTGACCTTCTTTGCCTACGCAGGTGAGTCCACCTCGAACCCGTTACAGAAATGACACAGAGCTTTTCCTGTGTTGACTTCCATCTAGATATGACACAGTTACTTTAAACAACTTTTAACAGTGAGACATCAGAAGTAATAAACATACACTAAAAACCATAAATACAAGTTTGTTTTCATTTGTATTGTTACTTTAGTGCCGTGTGTGTGTGTGAATGATCTATTCTTGTAAAGCTCTTTGAGATACCATTGTGTTCAGCAATGTTTGTGTTTACATTAGGCAATAACTACACTTCAGGATTTGTGAATCCATCTCTTGCTTTTGCACTAACATTCAGCTGTCCTGGACACACCTACCTGGAATACACCCTCGTCTACTGGCTCGCTCCAATTATCGGCAAGTCCTCATAAATCACACAACATGTGCCTTAAGATCAAGTACAGTACAGTAAAAGAATCACATCCAGGCGTGAAACAATTTTATTATTTGTGTCATGGGCATATTTTACTGGAAACATCTGGTTACTGTAAAGAATGAAGAATTAAATATGCAAATAAATGAAATTCTTTCTCAGGTATGAGTTTTGCGCTGTTCCTGTTTTTGGGAAATATTCCATTGCTGTTCAGCAGGAATCTGCTTTTCTCAAAGAAGTCCCGGCTCCGGGTACCCAGGGGGAAAATTTCAGAGGACAAGACCAGCTGAGAGACTAGCAGATGAACAATGATGTTCTCGCTCTGCAGGTCCAGCTGCAGTCTGGATTTTATTATCAGCTTTTAAATGTTTGCCTTACTGAGTGTGAAAACAGCAGCACACACACAGTTACAATGTCACTGTTTACACCTGTAATCAGATTAAAGTCTTCCTAACTGCTGTCTTTGACTTTATTTATTTGTGTAGCAAACACTTAAAAATCATCCCTTTCACTCAGGGGTGTATCCACATAGAATGACAATGTCCCCTTAAATCAGATTTTGTCCCCCACATATACCGTTATTGAATGGTTGGTGGGCTGTTCCAGGTTTCCTCTAATCTAATAGAGTCCTCGCTGTGAGACCAGGCGATGTGCTGCTACCGGCTCTCGAGTAAAAGCGTCTTTAAAACTTGTGTAATGAAGTAAAAACAGGTGTAAAAGAAGGAGGCGAGGATCAGTATCTCATGTAGATGTTCATGTAGATCTGCATGAAACGTAGATTTACAGTGCACGTCAAAGGTTTGTTCAGTATCATTTTTCAAATATCAATGCACAGATTTAAAAAAGAACTTCTGATTACAAGCCCAACTCACTAACCAGTAGGCCACAACGCCCCCCAACATTTAAGGTATGGGTTAGTTGTTTGTTGTTGAGTTAAGGTAATATGTTATTGTTGCGTTTCATATTCAGGAAGTAATACTGTATTTTTAACACTTGATAGACCAAGCAGATTACACATCTAAACTTCACCAGAACTGATCGAAATATGTTTGGCCCCCAGTAGCGCAGACTGATCGGAGTATAACATCAAAGTACTGCGAGAGGGATTTAAGTGCATTTAAAAGCGCAGCACCAACACGCCTATTCACTGATTCACTACCAGATATTTCCCCTTTATTTAATGTTGCTCAACAGCATTGAGTCAAAACACTGTCAAATGCTGCTTGACTCAGGAGCATCTGCGCTGCTGATCAGCGTATATATGCGGCTCAAACAGAAGAAGTGCGATTCCGCAGACAGCAGACCATGTCTCTGTTTATTGTGATTTTTCAATTATAATTGTATATATATTGAAATATGTTCGTGCATGTTAAAAGCTCCCTACAGTTCACACTTCCATGTGTTATTAAGCCGTGATACACTGCTTCAAATAGAAATCATTACGTTACTGTTACATTTCTTTCAGCTGTTTAAAGATTTAAGGCACACTTACTTTCCCAGTACTGCTATTCCAGGACAACACACACACACACACACGGCAATGTTTGTTTAAACAATAAAAGTTTAAAACAATTATTGTCTGCTCAGTGGTTTTTATTTACAAAAAGAGAATTGCATAGTCCTTTCCATAGAAAACGCTTATTTAATAAAAATGCTTTCCAGGCTCTTAAGCAGTGCCATTTTTATGTAATCCCACTTGTATTTGCACATCAGACATTTCCCATGGTCCCCCCTGACTGCTTTATGATCCCCCTGAGCCACCCCATTAAAAAGTTCTAGAATCGCCGTCAGTGTGTCTGTGCAGAAAGTCCAGTAATTAACATAAACTTTGCTATTAACAAACTAGGCTTTTCTTCCCTGATGAATACCAATGTAGTGTAACAAAGCTTTATACTTTGATGCTGTAACTTAAATCTCTTGCTAAATCTCTTTTTATTTTTGCTTGGTCCCTTCATAGCCACTTGCAGTTGTACTTGGATTACAGCTGTACTTGTAGATGGATTATTGCAGCACCAAAATGATTCACAGTAATCAAGTGTGTGACATAACAAACATAAACTAGTGTTGACTGTGTCATCACTTCCTGTGAAGAGACGCATTCCTTAACTCTTACGTTTCACAGCTTATTTCAAACACAGCTATACTTTTATAAATTATTGTAGAGGAATACAGAAATAGACACATGGCTTTGTTCACATAGCAGGCCTGTCCTTTTTTTAAATATGGTTTTGTTAACATAGAATTGTATTCTATAAACAAACTTCTTTAACGAGCCACAGCTGTATTTTCAGTAAACCTGTGTCGTGTGAACACAAGCGTGCTGTAGTAGCTGTGTGTCACATGAGAGCCACTCTGCACAGCACGCAGCTCCACTTCAGATCTCACACCTCCGCAACATTCACTGTGTGTATGTATCAGTTGTATGTCTCCTCTGGACCTTGTGCACTTGTTTCTGCAAAAAAAATAAAATGATACAAAATAAAACAGTAGAACGTGCAGTGTTGTGATGTTGTGTTCAGTCTGATCATGATGAGTCATTCTAATCTCAAATACTACAGTGATTGATTATATTATTAATCCACTCACATGAACAATGACATGGAATGTCTTTGAAAACCTCTTTCTGGGAATCAATAGTTTATAATATCCAGAGTCTTCAGTTGTCATTTTTGTGATGGTCAGAGATCCGGTCTGACTGTCTACCTTGAGTCTATCTTCAAATCTCCCGTTGCTACATGAGAATTTCCTGTCGGTCACTTTTGTCCGTTCAGCTATGACTTCAAACTGAACCGTTGCATCAAATACGATCTGTTTAGCAAACCTCCACACTATCTCCTCCTCGAGTGTATTACCATCAGTGTGTAGAGTGATAGCTTTTCCCTCTTTTATATTTTCTGTCTTTATTACATCTTCAACTTCTGTACAACAATCAGAAACAGTATATCAGACAGAGAAGAGATCACTGAGTTTTATTCAACAAACTGCAAGAACTGTGCAGAAATTTCAGCCCATCACCAGTTTTGTTTTTTGTTCCATATTCATTTTTTGTTCTCCTCTTTATTAAGATACAAACATACAGGAAGTGTGTACACAACGTTTAAGAACCCAACGGCTTCTTCAGGCAAAAGTCAGAGACTGTTTTCCACAAAATCATCAGATTAGAATTTGAAATGACGCTTCAATTCCATTTTGGTTTCAGTCTCGAGTGTAAGTGGAACTCACACAGCATACTTGCCACTTTAGCCTATAGAAGCTGTTTTTAGTTCATTATTTTGAATGCTGCGTACAAATGTCCTGTATTTTCTGGGTGAGAGAAAAAAATGATTATATATGGTCATTATATCAGTGCCTAAACAACACTGCTAAAATTCAATGGCCTAAGATTTTTGTGCAGCACTGTAGATTGTAGATGGATTCAATTTACATGTAATCTGACATTGTTAAACATTGTAAATAAAAGGGTTGTTGTCAATGTGAATCACAAGCACGCAGAGAGTTAGTGAACACATTAGTACGGTATCTTACCGCTGTTTGACTCATCATCATCCTTTTCAGGATTCACACTTGGTTTAACAATATACAGATTGAACAATTAACAGATAAGATAGATAAGCACAGCTGTACAGTAACTTACTGCACTGTGAATCTGTGTGCTGATCAGACGTTTCCCCGTCCACTGAAAACAAACACAGATCATCATTTGTTGTAAATGCTGATTTGCACAAACACACAAAGAGAGACTGAGTAGTGCAACATTTCACCATTATCCTGCTCATCAACTACATCCCCTGAAATCTGACCTGTTTAAACAAAAAACACATTGTCACAATTGTCAGAGTCACAATGTCAATTGTCGGTTAACACAGAGAGATTCAGCAGAACAATATCTTACCGTCATTTGCCTCATGAACTAGTACTTGATTAACACCTGTTTTAACAAAAGACAGTCTTCATTTAGTAAAACCGCACATTGTATCTTACAATTTACTGCCTGCTAAAATCAAACAGGCTTCTTTTATAAACGCCGGCCACATGCACACTACAGTTAACAGATTTCACTACACTACACTAATTTTGTTCTGTACACACAGTTCAATAACTTACGAGGGTGACATACAACAAAGATCAAAAATGGACAATAGCGTTTAACAAACTTCAGAACTGAACTGAAGAACGAGTTGTTACCATGGTGATGCTGGCCTTGTGTGTACACTTCACAATGAAACAGGTGTGTCTGTTTCACATTTGAATACTATAAACTGCATGTATGTGGTTTGAAGTAGAACAATATCTTACCATTCCTCATCTCACCAACTACTTCAGGGACTAAACCTGAGCCATAAAATCACAGATTCAATCATACTGTCAAGTTTAACAGGTGAGATTAATTCTGTAAACTGGTACTGTCACTGGACAATTGTAAGTACAACAGTATCTTACCACTATTATTTAGATGACGTAGCTCTTCTTCAGTAGCACGGTTTGTTTAAAAAAAACATACATTTTAAACTCTACTTTTGAATAACAAAGCTCATATTTCTATTTTGCAGTTTAGCTCCAAATGAAACTGACCATTTTGTTCTCCAGGTCTGGGCTGATGACACTGGTAAAGACCAGCCACAGCACCAATGACTGCCAGCACGGCAATAACACATACAACTATCCACACTGGCTGGACAGCAGCTATAATAGAGAAAGAGACATGATCAAATCACTGTAACTGAGCAGACAGAGACAGTAATATCACAGCTGATGTTACCTGCAGGAATGAGTCCACACACATCAGTGATGTGGAGATGTTGAGTCTGGTTTCTGATTGGATTGTTCACCACACAGCTGTATGTGTTTATATCCTGATATTCCACCTCCAGAGGTAGAGAGAGTCTGATGTTGAGATCAGACACACTGATGCTGGAGAATAAACTGTTTTCTTTGTACCAGGAGAGAGTCACACGTGTCACATTCATCACTGAACACACTAACACACATCTGGAGCTTGAAGAACTTTCTGATGATGAAGAACAGTTACAGGTGATGACAGGAACAGACAGATGAGCTGAAAAACATGAGACGACAGAAATCCTAATGATTGTTTATATTTGTAGTAATACATCTAAATGTTTATCTCAGTGATGCAGGAGTTTGAAATGTTCATGCATCTGTGTCATATATGAACCTCTGTGACACAGAAGTCCAGACAGTGGAATGTAAAACAAACAAATAAGGAAACAAAAGGGTTTACAAGCTCATGTAACAGACGAATGTGAAATATTCGACCAATAATATGAACGGATTAACTGTGAAGATTTTCATGATGAGTTATTAATGATCTAAAAACCCACTTTACAAAGACACGAACACACTAAATGACCAACAGACACCTCCAAAATCCAGTAATCCTAGAATGATCTCAATCAGGTAGTGGCAACATTTCACACACACATCAACAGCAGCACTGACACGATCTAATCACAATGATCACATGGGGTATCAAGTTACTCACCACTGACAGTAACCCTAAATTTCTTAGACAGACGTTTGCTGAGGTGAATCTCAAGGGAATAAAGTCCAGTGTGTTCAGCGGTGAGGTTTGTGACAGTGAGAGATCCAGTCTGAGAGTTCAGTTGTATCTTCCCTTGAAACATCCCATAATCACCGTCATATAAAGAGATCTTGCCCGGCTCTTTATTCATCTGAGCTATGCGTGTGTCTCCGTATGTCCAGAGTGTGAGATCACTCCTGTGTATGTCAGTAACACCAGATTCCAGAGTCACAGCCTGTCCCTCCATCACTGACACAATCTCATCTACAGCTTCCTGTGTTTCTGCACGTAACACACCTGAAGTAAAACATACAGAAACAGTGAAAAACTCTTTCAACTCACACTTATAGTGATTAAATCACACTTCATAGAGTAAACAAAGTGTAATATTGCTTCTGTTAAACAGTTTCATGAATATCAAATACATTTTATTTATATAGCGCTTTTCACAATGTTACATTGTTTCAAAGCAACTTTACATAGAGAAACAAAGAATAATAATAAAACACAGAACAAATGTCGGATATGTTAATTGTATTAATGAAGTTTTTTTAACTGAGTTCGGGAGGAGCACGGTCAGCTCGGAGCCCTCCCCCCGGACAGCACGCCAAATACGCATCAGTGATCATTTGCGATTGCATGTTAGTGCAAACTCGTGAATTGCAAATAATACGTGTTAGACGTACAAGACTAATGTACTAGGTTTATAGTGTTTATGAATAAAGGGTGGACTGAACCGATAAAACCACAAAATCATTAAGCAAGATATCAGGATGTAAACAATTAAGATAAAACTACACCTGAACCAGTTAACTAGCATATAAATCCAGAAAAAACTTTGATTTAAGCAGAGGTCAGTGTTTACGATTTTTTACACAAAAACATGTTTTTGTTTACTTAAGAAATACATTCTGCCACTGCATTGGGTTATAAATGAAACCGAAAGTAAATCATCTTACCTTTTAAAAGTAATATCATTAAAAAGAGGAGAAACGTGTTGTTCATATCGATGCAGAATTTAATAAAGTTTGAGTTGATTAGAAATGAAACGGAGATAATTGAGTTGAGTTTGTTTCTCAGTCGCGCCCAGCCGACCGAACGACACTGAGATTCTGAGTACACGGGACTCCTCGCTCAGGAAAACAGCGAGCAAATCCGCCTTGAAGACACAAGAAGTGGTTTAGAAAACAACACGACAAGTTGATTTTTAAACACGACTTGAAAAAGAAGCCCACGCTCGCGTATTAGAAGCGAACCTGGAAACTCAGTATAAGACGCGGTGTAACAGGAACGGCAGGAAGTCGCCCGTGTTATTATGTAAACTCAAACACACAAGAATGTACAGTAGCTGTTCATCCAGGAAAGCCTTCAAATGACACTGTCCTGAATTACTGTATGCATTTCTATTTCCTAAAGGATAGTTTTTGTGACAGGAACAGAGGCTACAATGTCAACAATTTGTACAATTTGTCATTTTAACTAAAACGTTTATCTAAGAATATGATCAACTGAAAGGTTTATTTCAATACTTAAGTGGAAAAAATGCATGTTATATTTTTAATCCAAACAGTTAAAAACAGACGAGAACTGTGTTGTTTGTCTTTACAAAATGACTCAAAGTGAAACCTGCAGTGGTGTGGGCTCTTCATTACACAGAAAGCTGCTTTGTGGTGGACATACATTTTTTTACATAAAAAAATACATAAGTGAAAGAGAAGTGACATTGAATTAATAACATAATGAATTAATAACAAGTGATGAACATGATTATATATCATAACTCTTGCCAAGTTTGTACAATATTTAACTTATATTGTATATTTTAAAGTATAGCAGCAACAGTGTGAGAATCCTGTGTTTTATACAGGAAGAAACGAGCACAACATATCTAATGCAACCGCAGTGCAGCCTCTTCTTCACACGCAGCACCTGGTCAGAATTTTCACACATTTCAGTGATGCTGACTGCTGAAGATGATGGCTCAAGCCTTTCTCTTCTGTTTGTGTGTGTCATGCTTTGTGGGTAAGTTAAATCCTCTTTACATTAGAGCAAAATTAAAAGCTTTTAGGTTAAAGGTTAAATCAAGCAGAAGACTTATTTACTGTTATATGTGCTTTAACAGTCCAGTTGTTCATTTTCTGAACTTTTTGTTAATTGTTCATCTCACTATTCCATATGTGACCCAAAATTATTATAGTCAACAGCATTAAACTTCCCCCAACATACTGTTTTTGTAACTTGTAAGTTACCGCATTCCCTTGACGATGAAGCTGGCTTTTTCACTGCTGTCTTTCATTATTATATGCTATAGGATTTTTCAAAAGCTCCTTCTTCATAATTTTCCTGCTTTAGAGTTGCATATCCTGCATATCTATTTCAAGCAAATGTCAAGATATGTTCTTGTGTGTTCTGCAGGTGTGTTTGGTGATGCAGTGAAGATAGTTTTAGTGATGGAGGGACAGTCTGTTACTCTACACACTCATCTTACTGAAATACAAACAGATGATCTGATACTGTGGAGGTTTGGACCTCAAGAGACTTGTGTTGCAGACATTAACAGAACAGCTAAAATCATCTCCTCATCTGAAGGATTAAGAGAGAGGCTTCAACTAGACCAGACTGGATCTCTAACTATAAGAAACATCTCAGTCACAGACTCTGGACTCTATAAAGTCCAGATCATTGGGAATAAGGTGTTAAGGAAAACCTTTAATGTCACTGTTTATGGTGCGTATGGTATTGTCACATCAAATTCGGTTGGTGTCTCTGTTACTCAGTTTTATATATGAAATGTTGAGAGAGGTATAAATTAGGATTATCACCACTGATGAGACTAATATCACAACAGACATAATAAACTCTCACTTAACACAAAACTCACACAAATAAAGGTGTGGTGATTTATTTTTATTCACTAATATGTTTCAGCTCATCTGTCTGTTCCTGTCATCATCAGTTACTGTCCACAAGATCCTCCACCATCAGAAAGATCTTCAAGCTCCAGATGTGTGTTAGTGTGTTCAGTGATGAATGTGACACATGTGACTCTCTCCTGGTACAAAGAAAACAGTTTATTCTCCAGCATCAGTGTGTCTGATCTCAACATCAGACTCTCTCTACCTCTGGAGGTGGAATATCAGGATAACAGCACATACAGCTGTGTGGTGAACAATCCAATCAGAAACCAGACTCAACATCTCCACATCACTGATGTGTGTCAGTGTTCAGATAGTGTTTGTTCAGGTAAGTATTTATTTGTTGTTCACTCTCTCAGGATAAACACACTCTCGGGTGAGGTGATAACAGTTTGGTGGTGTGTATTTACAGTCTGACTGGACGCTGGAGTTTAATGTATCGTTAGGCTGTGACCATATTTTCTGAAACTGTTTTCAGGGGAGGTTTTCTGACAAATCTCTCCTGAAATTATTACTTTAACCATAATTCATTGAAATTGGTCATTTGTTGGAGCTGAGTTTATGATATAAGGTTTGATTTTCATCAAGGTTTGATGCTTTTTTGTCTTTCAATATATCATTTCAATATATTGAAAGACATGTTCTGAATTTTTTCTTCAGATTGTGCCAACTCTAGCGATTCATTACAAGCTGTGATCCGATTGGTTGTCTCTGCTCTGATGGGCGTGGCTGCTGTAGCTGCTGTTGTTGTTCTCATTTATGACATCAGATCCAGAAAGGCTGAAGAGAACAGACGAGATCAGACACCAGTCAAACCCTGATATACAATCAGAAAACAAGAACAATCCCTCCCTCTCTCTCCAGCTATCCATCCATCCATCGTCTCTCTTTAGAAATAAATATTTTCTTTCATAAGAGGTCAACAAAGGATTTTAATGTACTTTTTAACACTTTTCAATTGTATATTTTTATATATTTTTTCATAATTTTGAAATGCAATAAAGCATGTGTGTGGTCAGTCTTTTAAATGTGTATCTGTTCTAAAATGAAACAGACAAGCAGAGGATTAGAAAACAAATGTTGATATATTACAAACATAAAAAACCTAAACAGGCTAATAATCTGTGTCAGATGTTGTCACTGGTGTAAAAACACATTGAACACTGAAACATGGCAGTATCACAGCCGGTCAGGTGAGATGTTGGACTATTAGGACAAGCACAAACTCATATTTTCAGCAGTATTGTTTTCTCTCTGTGTCTCATGGCTGTACACACAGAGACAGGAAGTTCTCATGACTTCTGAAGAACCCGCGTTAGACCAGCAGCAGAAACATCTTCTGAACACGGCTTCTTTAAATCAGACATCACCTCTTTTCTAATCTTAACAAAAGCGTCTGGAATTTAAAATGCTTAAAATGTCAGTATTTTAGTTTTTACATGTTGATTTACTGTCTACATCATGTGTGAGCGTCAATCTCGCATGTAGGATCAATGTTTGAAATACCGAAAGCAAAATTTGAGTTATATCAAATAATAAATTAGCTAAATGACGTACACTAAATCAATAAGATTCTGACTCACACACTTGACCAGCAGGTGGCGGTAACCTAAAAGTTGTATATGCCAACCGCAACAAAAATGACGAAGGGTGGTAACGTTTAAATAACGTGTAAATAACACAATAAATAGCCCTGACATGTAGAAAGCCGTCTAGTTGTGCAAAGAAGTGTATGTCAGAGAAGAGCTGAGAGCAGCTGTCTGAGAGCAGCTGTCTGAGAGCAGCTGTAGTGCTAGTCAACATTAACTTTCATCATCTCGTGTTCTCTGTCTGAGGTCGGTAGCTTTGGGTCCTGGTTATTCAACCTACTAAACACACACACAATTCACACAACACAATTCACGTTAAATGACAGTTTGTATTATGGAGCTGTGTGTGATTTATATTGAATTTGTTTTCAAATCGGTTAAATCACAACTGAGAACGAACCGCATCGCCGTCGTTTGTCCGCTGGAGGGCAGTAAGGAGTCACACCGATTCACCCACAGCACAGTTGTGCCCTCAGGGCTAAAGCTTCACATCTGTCTGTTCTTCTGTGTTTTACAGGGACACATTCATCAGGTAAAAGGAAACAGTGGCTCCTCAGAAGGATTTATAACATGCTATCAGATCCATTGCTCTGTAGTTCCCAGCACAGCATCATTTGGTAATGTTAGTAATGTAACTGCTGATGCATTGTGGGATGGCATGTCATTGTTATAATGTGATTGAACAGGTTTATAGATTCTCCTGCTTCTGCAGACTCGTGTATTAAGTGTGACTGCTGTCTGTCTGCATGCTGCAGGTTAACAGTGTGTTTGTCTTACTGCTTTATTCACTGCTACTGTCAGAGATTCTGTTTGACAGGGTTTGTCTTCTATTAACACTAGATTATTGACACAGTACAATCATCTCTTGATGTTACTATCTGACACTATATTATCTATAACACACTACAGTATTATTCTGTAAGAATTGGACATATTTTTTCTGCCACTTAGTGGACGATGTAAATATAACGTCACACTCGTGTCTCACTAGCGGAAGTTCCTCATAGCGGAACTAATAGTTTGTTTAGTTCCTCATGTGTGAATTAACAGTGTAGAGACTGAGTGAATGCAGTTACACCGTGCACACATGTGGAGTTTCTTGTTTTTAGTTTGTGTGACAGGTAACATAATGCTTATGCTCTCTTAAATTAATGTGTTTCTGTCTTTAAAGCCTTTAAACCTCCTTTACATCTGTAGGTTTATACGTGATTGTTATTTATATGTTGTGCAGGTGTGTTTGGTGATGCAGTGAAGACAGTGTCAGTGATGGAGGGAGATTCTGTCTCTCTACACACTGAAATTACTGAACTACAGAGAGATGATCTGATACTCTGGCAGTTTGGATCTCAAGAGACTCGTATCGGTGAAATCCATAAGAAAAGCATTGATATGTATAACAGTAATGAGACATTTGGAGACAGACTGAAGCTGGACAGTCAGACTGGATCTCTGATCATCACAAACATCAGAATCACAGACTCTGGACTTTATAAACTA
>JAZGTJ010016391.1:0-12712 GCA_036877575.1 Botia almorhae
TATTCTGTCCCACCTGCCTTATTTTTTAGCTCAAAGATGATCAAGAGCTGGTAAAATCAACTAAAATTGCTAATAATAACTGATATAATGAATGGGTTTAAATATAAAGCCAAGCAGGTGGCAAAAACAGACAAACAACAAAGACGTCAAACAGTACAGGACATGTTTTCTCATGTACCGTTATTAACTTGTTTAAGTTTGAAGAGCTTATGGGTAACATAATTCAACTACAAATGTAACATGTTCTAAAGAAAATACCGTAAAGTGTGGTTGCAAACATAACGATGAGGTTGCTAAGGTGTTCTAAGTGGTTGTTAACATGTTGCTATGGGGTTGCCTGGGTGTTTTGGGTGGTTGCCTGGGTAAAATAAGCCCTGTTGCTTGGTTCTGCTCCCTAGATATGCCTGGTTCTGTTTCTTTCATGAATACCTGACACAAGTATGAATAATTATATGTAAAAAAAAAACACTGACCCTTTCTTCTCTCTCCCTACAGATATAGCCTCTTTCAAGCAACAAAATGTTGGAAACTTGGTAAAGTATAACTGCACATGGCAGATGTTACTGCCTCCTTATGATTTTTCGCTTTGTTTTCCTCATCTTGTAAGTCACTTTGATAAAAGCGTCGGCCAAATGCCTAAATGTAATGTAAACATAGATATGACAAAAGTCTCTAGTATTTTATAACAATTTTTACAAAATTGTAACCATTTTGGTCACATATGCTCCTGAAATGTATTCCTTGTGACCTCAAAATATATTTGGGAGCATTTATGCAAATGCAAATTTCATTGTGTTGCAACATGTTTTAATTTCTCTTTAATTACTAATTACTACACAGTATTTGTTGTGGGTCCACGGTGACTGGTTTAATGATAATAGTAAGTTTAATGCTGATTTAATATTGGTCTTTAATCACTCTCTTTCACTGCACTCTGTTATATGACAGGGAATTAACTAGTGCACAAAATGTAAAGAACTGAGGAGAAAAGACAAAAATACAGGAATCTTTTGAAAGCTGCCTAAAGTTACAGACAATGTAAATCCTGTAATTGGGGCAAATGATCATACAATCATTTTTATGATGCATCACGTTACAATTAAATATATGCCCTAGGTTTACCATTTTATTGTAAACAAAGTAAACCTATTAAGCACATTCTGGTGTATTTCTGAACTTAGGCAGCCATTAAGCTGTTGAAAATCGTTAACGCTGCAAAACGCTAATTCAACACTCAAAGACACCACACTGCATCTGTGATCTACTATCGTTTAATCAATGAAGCACACATGGAGCAATTTTTTGAAGCATCGCTTATAACACAAACACTTTTGACAAGAAATAGCTGCAGCTGTAAAAATACACATTTAATAGAAATTGACTAAAGACTAAAGCTAGAGCTACTTAATACTCCATAACACCCGTCACATTTATACTCTGATCTCTAAAGATAATATACAGGTATTTTTCCATGTTTATGCATATATTCATAAAATTCAGGGTCTGGGGTTTTCTTCATGATCATAGCACAAACAATGCAAGACAACATGATAGTTAGTAAGTTTTTGTCTAAGCTGTTGTAGACCGGATTGCGTAGAGAAATTAAAACAGCATCATGGCTACAGGTGAGCTGCAGGCCTTTCCTGATTTACTTTTTACTAATTTACTTCAAACTCAGAGCAAAATGAGGACCTCTAACAATACTGCTGTAACTCACAGGAGGAACTATGTTAAGCATGGAAAAGGGGTGTCAGGTCATAACTAGTTTGTCATTCACTGAACACACCAGACAGACTACTACAGTGAAGAACACTCTTAACCCGGCTTGTGGTCCTGCCTCCCATACCACAAATCTAAATTTTGCTTTATTCAAACCTGAGGACGTTTACATATGACGTGACATCATCTCTATAGACTTCCAATAATAAAGACCCATGCACAAAATGAGGTATTACATTCTTTCCATTCTGATTAACCAAACTTGAAGCTGTAAAATGACTGTTATGCCACACATTTTAATGCTAATTACTTCTATTAACTCTAGATTTAGATTCAATTGATTAATAGGCAAGATGCTTCATTGCTGGGAACCTGTAAAGAGCCTACAGTTAAGCTAACAAAAAGTAATAATAACTTGTTTGTGTATTAATAAACTGTATTTATTGAACATCTGCATTTATAATCATAATTAGCATTGATGCTGAAGTACTTTAAGATGCATATAAATTATGGAAAGTTCACAAACAACAAGTCGATTTCCCTTCAACTTTTTAAACTTGGTCACAAAAGAATGATGTCTTGGGGAAAAAAGAAACAGCGTACACAAAGGGGGAGAACTGGAAATATCTTCTACTAAACTGACATGCCTTCATTTACTGTTATAGATTCAAGACCCCCATTAATATCTAAGAGTGAATCTGCTATTGAGCATGAATCACAATACAAACCTAAAGTGAACAGCTTCCAAACATCCTTTTCACAAATTCAAATATAATTGTCAGAGATGTCACATATCCCTAGGATTCTCAAATTCTCAGCTATTCTCAAGGACCATGTGCTGGACGCGAAGAAACCAGGGAGTAGATGCATGTACAAGCAGTCTTCATTCACAAACAGGTGACATCTCACTGTCAAAGGCTGTCTTAAAACCAAGCCAACATAGGCAGCATCTTGGGGCATCAAAGGCACATGTGATGCAGTAGGAAGCTAATAAGTTTTGATACACCCATTAGAAGCAAGTCTGAACATAAATGGCAAAAGCAGCACAAAAAGTAACAAAAAGCAAGTACTTGCATAAACAGGCCGTCCCAAAACAACTGTGGAATTACCAGGGTTTTCAGATAATTACCATGGCAACATAATGTTTATAAGAGATACCATTGTACTGACATTCTTTGAAGCAGTATCATGTAAATAGCATGGAATATAATTAAATGCCACAGTATTACTAACTGATCCCATACGTCTATCATGTTTTACAACAGTACTTTTTTAAATGTTAAAAGCGAAAGAAAAATCCGCATGGGGCATGACCAACTTTTTAGAAGAAGCATATCTACTGTATCTACCCCTTTTAAAAATGTACTATGACAGTGCCACAAAACAATGGTGCTGTCTTAAGATCGTTATACCATCGTTATAGTAAGCAGTATTCTTATATACTCCGGATTCAATGAATATGATCAGATTAGTACTATGTATTACTAAGTTATGTAGATAGTACAAAAAGACATGGCATAGCCTTGGTACCATGTTACACAGTAATCACTGTGCTTTAATGACCCGAAGAATGACCTAGAGAATGAATAACAAAAAACAGATCGAAATCTGAAATTATAATTAAAAGCCAGCCTTAATGAATTATCTGCTCCCGTTTTTTGCGAACTTGTAAACGCACTTAATAGCCCAAAACGACTTTTAAGAGGCCAAATGTGTCGAGCCGCATGATCAAGCCAGTAGAAGTAGAACTTGAATGCTGATTCTCTTCCTCGTACGCTATCTAAACACAGACCTACCCAAATACGAAAAATCTACACAAAGGTGCCTAAAACACATTAGTATTTTCAAAAATAATAAAGAAATATTCGTTAGCAATGACGCTAGGGCTTCAGTGGTACACGCTAATGCTAAATCCAGACGTGCAAGTCATTCACTTGTGTTGGTACTGAAACATGACATGACTCAAGATGGCTCGCACACACATATACATACACACACATTAACAGGAGCTCAAGAGCGGACTGTTTTTTTTACAACCGTTTACTAACCTCCGACCGTCATTCTAACTGGGAAGGAATACTTTAACTAGAAAACAGGTGAAATAAGCGTTATAAGGCAGGCCCGATCGAAGCCCTGACCTCTCCACTCTCTACCTGCGGAAACACTCACGCTCAGTCCCGCGGCCGAGTGAGCCGCGGCAGGTCAGGCCTAGCACAAAGCCCGGTTAAATATCGCACCGAGCGGCCCTGAGAAAACGCCTTGCGTGCTAACGACGCAGTTTAAGCTCGCAACAGGCCCTGCGATTTACGGTGTCTCTCCTAGTGAATCTGAATTGAAAACATGGTAATCTGATGGTCGGCCCTGGCCTAAAACGCAAGACAACGACGCAGCGATCGGTGTTTTTTCCCACTTACCTTCATGTCGGGACATCCTACAGACAATAACACAGCCCCTCCTCGGGCTCCCTAACACCTGTGAGTCGGAAAGATGCTGCTGATAACGAAATAAAAGTAGGACGCGGTCTCTCTCCTATTTTCTCTCTTGAAGATGGATGCGGGGTTTACACTTCTCTCCGCTTCCCCCTCCCCGTCTGTCATCGAGCGGCTGTGTGTGAAGCTGTCGGCCGAAAGGGGGCGCACGGACCAATCCAGTTCTTCTTCTGTGGTGTTTGAAGGGTGGTAAATGCGTGGTGCGCTTCAATAGGTTCCTATAAGCGTTTACATTGCCACCTACTGAACTTAAAATATTTGTGACCCTGTCTGTGAAAACCCAGGTAGTCATTAGGGCCCAAGCACTGAAAGTTGTCCTATTGTTTGCCTTAGGATTGTTAGTGTTTTCAAGATTTTCGGGACCTTTGCGTCCCTTTACATGCTGTTGTCATTGTTTGGACCGGTCAAAGGCTTGCATATGGCGGGGCAGGAGGGCTCGGTAGCGCCCCCTGGTACGTCACATGAAAGATGGTGCATATATCATACATACATGGATGCATCTGTACAAAACTTGGTCTGTGTATCGCTCCTGTCGACCCAAACAACTTTCGCGCTTTAGCTCCACCCAACACGAAATCAGCTATTTTGGATTTTCTTAAAAGCACGTGCCGTTAACTTTTAAATACTCCAACTAGGGATGTGATTGTCACTAAACTTGGTGAGCATCATGCCAAAATAGTAAAGATTCAAAATTGCAAAGGGATTTTTGATATCTTGAATGGTGTTGCATGGCGAAAATTATGGTGAAAAATGGGAAACAGGAAGTCTCTAATATCTGCAGCACTTATTGAGTGATTGACGTCAAACTTGGCAGATATGTTTATTGTGGTGAGCTGATGACATTGATATGATTCTTATAAATCACATTAATAGCGCCACCAACTGGCAACAGGTAATGTGTCACTAAAAAAATATTTCAACCCGTTCAATTTGCATTTAGCCAAGTCACTTCAGTCTTGGTCAGAATAATGTAGAGACTTGGCTGATGT
Organism: Botia almorhae; assembly: GCA_036877575.1. Classification (NCBI taxonomy): domain Eukaryota; kingdom Metazoa; phylum Chordata; class Actinopteri; order Cypriniformes; family Botiidae; genus Botia; species Botia almorhae. The sequence goes on from JAZGTJ010016391.1 coordinate 5,198, forward strand.
AATGTTCTAAAGGGACAACCTTCAAATTTACATTTATTAGGTCTGCCGAAGGGGAAGCCGGTCATTTTGGATTGAATTTGTGAATTTTCAGACAATTCCAAGCTTTACATTTTTAAATACTCCTTCTAGGTGATCTATGGGATTGTCATCAAATTTGCCAAATATTATGCCAACACATTGAAAATCTTAAATTGTGAAAGGGTTTTTGATATTTCAAATGGCGTTGCCAAGGCAAAGCAATACATTAATGGCATTAAACAGAAACAGGAAGTGATATAAACTTCTAAATGCATTTCTGATTTTTTAAATATTGTTGCATGGTGGTGCATCAAATTTCAAAACCATATTCAAATATATTTAAGGTAATTAACATGCTTGAAATGGCATGAAATTTTGCACACACATCATATTCATCCGTGACCCTTATAAGGTGCCATCCGACCATCTGATTACAAAAAAGGGTTAATTGCTTTCAGTTCCCCCTGTACAATGCACTACGAATAATGTACAACAAAGCTTAAATTCAGACCGACTCTAAAAGGAATTGTATTATTTGGAAATAGGCTAAAATTCTGGCAAAAATACTACAGTGTACACCAGGCTTAAGACCATCACCTGCTGAAAAGTGTCCAAAACCTTTCCAAAAAACAGCCTGCTAAAATACCTTAACTAGCTAAAACTAAGCTAAAAGACCAGCTAAACCCAATGAACCATGTTAGGCTGGTTTTAGCTGTTTTTGTTCAAACATTTTTGATACAAACTGAGAAAATAAAGTGGCCCTGAAATCTATTTAGACACTTATTGGACCACCCCCAAATAAAAACAAAGTTAAACCAATTGCTATTCATTGTAAAGAGATATAGCAAATATTTCTTTGAAGGCAAAAATTTAAATCATTTGAAAATATTTTCAAAAGATTAAACAATTGATATACTCTTTATAAGTAATGTAGTTTCTGGTCTTCAAATATTACTTGAACCAGTACAATGTGATAAAGTACTGAACTGAAGTTTAAGCATGTAGCCTTGTGACCATATGGTTAAAAGGTATAGAAAAGTGGCTGAGAACAGCATAAAAAGTTCATTTGTTAGCAGATACCACTAGATACAGTGCCTTGCAAAGGTATTCATACCCCTTGAACTTTTCCACATTTTGTCACATTACAACCACAGACCTAAATGTTTTGTATTGAGATTTTATGTAATAGACCAACACAAAGAAGCACATGATTATGAAGTAGAACGAAAATTATACATGGTTTTCAAACTTTTAAGCAAATAAAAATCTGAAAAGTGTGGTGTGCATTTGTATTCAGCCACCCTGCATCAATACTTTGTAGAGCCCCCTTTCACTGCAATTACAGCTGCAAGTCTTTTGGGGTATGTCTCTATCCGCTTTGCACATCTAGATTGACATTTTTGCCCATTCTCCTTTGCAAAATAGCTCAAGCTCAGCCAGATTGGATGGGGAGCATCTGTGAACAGCAATTTTCAAGTCTTGCCACAGATGCTCAATGGGATTTAGGTCTGGACTTTGACTGGGCCATTTTAGCACATTAATATTCTTTGGTCCAAACCATTCCATCTCTGGCTGTATGTTTAGGGTCATTGTCTTGCTGGAAGGTGAATCTCCTTCCCAGTTTCAAGTCTTTTGCAGCCTTCAACAGGTTTTCTTCCAGGATTGCCCTGTATTTAGCTCCATTCATCTTCCCATCAACTCTGACCAGCCTCCCTGTCCCTGCTAAAGAAAAGCATCCCCACAGCATGATGCTGCCACCACCATGTTTCACAGTGGGGATGGTGTGTTTAGGGTGATGAGCAGTGTTACTTTTCCTGCCACACATAATGCTTTGCATTTAGGCCAAAAACTTTGGTCTCATCTGACCAGAGCACCTTCTTCCACATGTTTGCTGTGTCCCCTACATGGCTTGTGGCAAACTGCACTTCTTGTCTTTCTTTCAACAATGGCTTTCTTCTTGCCACTCTTCCATGAAGGCCAGATTTGTGCAGTACACGACTTATAGTTGTCCTGTGGACAAATTCTCCCACCTGAGCTGTGGATTTCTGCAGCTCCTCCAGAGTGACCATGGGCCTCTTCGCTGCTTCTCTGACCAGTGCTCTCCTTGCTTTGTCTGTCAGTTTAGGTGGACGGCCATGTCTTTGTAGGTTTGCAGTTGTGGCATACTTGGATTAAACAGTGCTCCTTGAGATGTTCAAAGCTTGGAATATTTTTATCCTGCTTTAAACGTCTCCACAACTTTATCCCTGACCTGTCTGGTGAGTTCCTTGGTCTTCATAATGCTGTTTGTTCACTAGTATTCTCTAACAAACCACTAAGGCCTTCACAGAACAGGTGTATTTATACTGAGAAAAAATTACACACGTGGACTCTATGAACTAATTATGTGACTTCTGAAGGCAATTGATTGCACTGGATTTTATTCAGGGGTATCAGAGTACAGGGGGCTGAATACAAATGCACGCCACACTTTTCCGATTTTTATTTTCTTAAATTTTTCAAAACCGTATATCATTTTCGTTCCACCCCACAATTATGTGCTACTTTGTGTTGGTCTATCACATAAAATTTCAATAAAATACATTTAAGTTTGTGGTTGTAAGGTGACATAACGTGAAAAAGATCAAGGGGTATGAATACTTTTCCAAGGCACATAATTTGCCATCTAATGCAATGACATTTATCAATATTATTGTCCACATATTTTTTTGGCACTTCTGTGGATTCAAACAGAAGACAGGCCTTACAGTAATTGGTCCTCTAAACACGGACATTTTATTCACATGCAGAAAAAAAAACATAGCTGCAAGCAGCTATTTAAATGTTATACAGCCTTTTAAAAAATTGTTACTTAGCGATAGTTTCAAATTTGATATGGAAATGTAAAGACAATTTTCATTATCATACATGTTTAAAACATTTCGTAAGTAACCATTTCTAAAAACTCAACAAAAATATTACAGCTGGAACAACATGCATGTCTGTAAATTAAATAAATTAAATAAAAAGTTGTCTAATTTAAATAACAATATTCTGAGTTTAAAAAAATAAAAGTTTTATTACATACCTCTAAGCAATAAATGCCTTTGCAAAAAGCTATGTGTTGTAACATTACATAAAATACAACGGATAATTTCAAATCATGTTGCTGACTGAAGAATCACTTTTTATATAAACTTCATTAGTCTGTGAAATTGTGCTTGACCATTTTAGTTAGTCTAAATACCTAGCAAAACAATACTACACAAAACACAAAAGCATATTACAGCAGACCTGTTTGGAAGGGTACAATAATTTAATGTTAGCTTATCTGTTGAAGGTCAGTGCAGATAAAAAAGAATGACTGCCACCTTTAGTAGGTTGTTGTGAGGTTACAAAAAGTGTCTTCATGATCAAAATATTCCTGTACTTGTTTATTTGCAAACATATAAAAAAGCTCGTCAAAGGGGTTGTAAGCATTTCAATACTAATAGCGCATGAGGACTTAAAATGAATTCTTATCCTGTGACTCTTATGCATGTTTCATGAAACATATTCAATAAATGTAGCATGCTACCCCAGTTGTCCTGTCTTCTACATTCAATTTAATTCAATTTACATTAAATTTGTTTATACAGCGCGTTTTACAATGTTGTAGTACATCAACGCAACTTTACATATAATGAAACATAAAACACAGAAAACAGAAACATTTATCAAACATTTATCAAACAAGTACAACACGGAAAACAGAATAGATGTATTATTGCAAATGAACGTGCATTATAAATCCATGTCATTGTGTGTAAAGCTTCATACCAGTAGAGTTTGTAGCACTGTAGTTAGATCTGTATTCTAAAAGCAGTTTTAATGATTTACAAGCCCTAAGCCAAGTTAAATGTCAAGAATTTCCCAGTAAGCAAGACAACAGGGTGACAGTGGCGAGAAGCCAAAAATCCAATGATGTATAAAGCTGCAATTCATAACTTTCTTGGATAAAAACAAAGAGCTGATAACACTGATTTATAATTTTAAATTGATTTTAAAATGGTTGGGTCTGATTTTGTGACAAATGTCAGGCACTGATAAATGTTACAAACAGACATGGTGACAGGAGAATTATGTTAATAATTGCAGCTATAGCATCACACTACTGTGACTGCAGAGAACTAAAATGTAGAATCAAACTGAGCTGAAGGTAGGTAAGTAGATAATGAGAAATTAGTGAGAAATTAATGAGAAATTAAAAAGTTATGGTAAAAAATATTTCTTATTTAGTTTAAAAGGAAATGAAAGAGTTAATTGCTAAGCAATTTTAATTTGGTTAAACTGCTCCTTCGACTGGACATCTCTCTCAAAATCCACAACATTGATGGTGCTGCTAGTAGGGTAGCTGAGAGCGAAACACCCACGGAAAACAAGATTCAAAGAATCAACTTGTCGACATTCATCTCTTTCATCAAAGGAAACCTCTGCAACATCAAAATAAAAGGATGGCCATCCAGTAAAAAGGTTAAGCAGGTTAAAAGTTTGTTTTTGCTATAGTTTGATGCTGTTTGGTTTTGTAAAATGGGAGATGTGAGAATGTAATCAGACATACGTACAGGGGTTGGACAATGAAACTAAAACACTGGCCAATTTAGTGTTGGAGGTTTCATGGCTAAATTTCACCAGCCTAGTGGCCAATCTTCATTGATTCCACCAGTAAGAGCAGAGTGTAAAGGTTTAATTAGCAAAATAATAGCACAGTTTTGCAATGCAATGCACACAACATTATGGGTGACATATCAGAATTTAAAAGAGGACAAATTGTTGGTGCACGTCTCACTGGCGCATCTGTGACTAAGACAGCAAGTCTTGGTGATCAAGAGCCACAGTATCCAGGGTAATGTCAGCATACCGCCAACAAGGATGAACCACATCCAACAGGAGTAACTGTGGACACAAGAGGAAGCTGTCTGTAAGGAATGTCCGGGTGCTAACCCGGATTGTATCCAAAAAACATGAAACCACAGCTGCCCAACTCACTGCAGATTTAAATGTGCATCTCAACTCTCTTGTTTCCACCAAAACTGTCCGTCGGGAGCTCCACAGGGTCAATGTACATGGCCGGGCTGCTATAGCCAAACCTTTTGTCAATCGTGCCAATGCCAAGCGTCGGTTTCAAAAGTGCCAGCAGCGAAAATCTTGGGCTGTGGACAATGTGAAACATGTATTGTTCTCTGATGAGTCCACCTTCACTGTCTTTCCCACATCCAGGAGAGTTACGGTATGGAGAAGCCCCAAAGAAGCGTACCAACCAGACTGTTGCATGCCCAGAGTAAAACATGGGGGTGGATCAGTGATGGTTTGGGCTGCAATAGAAATGGAGGACAATGTGCACCCAATGGTTCAAACATTGTATCCTGAAGGCATTGCCATGTATCAGGATGATAATGCACCAATACACACAGCAAGACTGGTGACAGAGTGGTTTGATGAACATGAAAGTAAAGTTGAACATCCACCATGGCCTGCACAGTCACCAGATCTAAATATTATTGAGCCACTTTGGAGTGTTTTGGAGGAGCGTGTCAGGAAACTTCCACCAGCATCACGTAGTGACCTGGCCACTATTCCGCAAGAAGAATAGCTCATCCCTCTGGCCACTGTGCAGGACTTGTATCTGTCATTCCCAAGACGAATTGATGCTGTATTGGCCGCAAAAGGAGGCCCTACACCATACTAATGAATTATTGTGGTCTAAAACCAGGCGTTTCAGTTTCATTGTCCAACCCCTGTATATGTGCATACTCCTCAGTTACCCAAAAGAACCAGTGTATTTGGAATGAGATTTTATGTTTCTGTGGATAAAATAGTATTTCAATAAAATAACAATTTGAGAATAAAAGGCTTACAGCAGTCTGGTCAAACAGGGCAGTGAACCCTCAGAAAGTTTGCTGAAAAGTACAATGCATAGTTAAGATGTTTTCCAGAGCAAGTGTGTTGGTATAACAAGAGTTTGTAAAAAAGAACCTTATTAGTCAGTGTACTATAACCAGTGTGTTTTTTTTGAGGGTCAGTGTATCCTGGTCAGTGTGCCTTTGCTAGTTTGCCGGACACAAACCCTTGTAGGGAAAATTTGTTTAGAGTCAGTGTACTTTTTTAACTATCGTATAGTGGATACAGATTTGTGAAGGAATAACCTTATTAGTCAGAGTACTACAATCAGTCTACCCTTTTTGCAGAGTTGCAAAACAACAGGAGGAAATTAGATTGTTTCCAGGGTAGGGTTACCCACCTGTTGTGAAAGTAAGTGGCGTTGCTTTTAGACAAGTATTGGGGATTATCAGGTCAGTGAGCAGAAAGCAAATTACATAACAGGTTATTTAAGTGTCAGTGTAACAACGGACCTACACTACTGTAAATAATATTGGATGGAAATTGGACATGACAAATTTAATGTGGAGTGGTGACTTGTACCTTTGGCTGTCACAAAAAATAAATTTGATGACATATTTAAACTCACAAAGGAGTTATTCCATAAAATTATTCAATATTATCCATAGAATCGTGGCTGGCTCAGGTCCGGATTTTGAAGGTTGACAGGTAGATTCTCTATATCAAACGGACCATTAGTACGCAAACTTTACACCGGGTGGATCGAGAGCATAACTATTTACATAACTGCAGTGCATTCATGAAGTAACAAGGACGTGCTACGCTGAGATAAAAAATAATTCAGATAGGAAACTTATTGGTTTTTCATACTCATCCTCATATACCGGTTAGAGTAACAGGAAATAGAGACTTTTTGGCACTAAATAAAAAAGATGACTGAGACTAAAATTTTAGAACAGACTTTGACTCTCACTTCCCTCCAAGTCCCAGACCATGGTTTGCTGATTGCTTGGTGTGCTGACCTCAATCATGCAACCAGACCAAATAAGAAACATAAAGATGATAATGTGCCATCTTGACACACCTGGGATAGACACAATGCCTCACAACCAACGGGTGAAGACTATCAAACACCATGCCTCCAGACACAAGCAGCAAGAAAGAGACCTAAATCAGCAGTCTAAGGAAGTCACTAGAAAGCTGACTCAGGCAAGCCTAGAAGAAAAGAGAAAGGCTAGAACTAATAAGGGGAATTTTGTGGTGACACAGGCTGGGCAGGAAAGGGGAGGAGGCCCATGCACTGAACCAAGTCAATACCCAAATGAAACCTGCTGTAACCAAAAACCATAACCATGACAGGTCAGAGCCCCCTCAGCCAGTGGTAGTAAATGTCATACCTCAACAGGGCAGACAGAAAAAAGTTTTACATAATAAAGGAAGAGGTGTCTTTAGGGAAAGAGGAGGTGATTATAATAGGAAGAAACATGTGGAGTCAATAGGGGTGCACGGAGGATGCTGTGGGGGAGAATGTGGCAATTTCAAATTCTGATTGGAAAGAACCAAAAATAATTTGCACCAAAATTGAAAAACATAACACAAAAAGCCACTGAATTAGCTTCTGAGTTTAGAGGGAGAGAG
>JAZGTJ010016392.1:1862-12712 GCA_036877575.1 Botia almorhae
GACAAACACACACACACACACACACACACACACACACACATATATATATATATATGGCAATAACATATATGACAATATCACTCTTGATATAGGGACATATGTCATGTATTACATTTCTGTATGGGTACTGCGGGACTACGCTTAATGTGATAAACCGCAGGTGTTTGTAGTTCTGCTCATGATTTATTGGCAGTGTCTACATACCATAAACTGATACACTTAAATAATGAAAGTTATTGCAAACCATCCACAGGTGGATTGAGGTGGATTGTTTCTTCTAAGAACGCATTATTCCTTGTACTTTATTAACACTCCATAATTCACTCCATAAGGGGAGAGGGGGTGTAGCAGAGCGCCGTCCTCCCTCGAGGTTTATTGCTTAAAGCGAGTGCAGCTCTTTCCCAGAGTAAGAGATTTAACTAAGCAGAGAGGAATTTGACTCAGAACTCATAAAAGTATTTGTCTACCAGAGGATTTTGTACTTTCATTCCAGCTTTTTGTCATTAATGACTTTAGCAAATGTACAAAGTAAATGGAGATTCAGTGAGGGGTCTTCAGAGAAAGCTTCTAATTGTTTATCCAGGATATCCTGGTGAAGAATTGAAGAAATTATTTCCACAGAATGGTTTCACAGGAACAGCCTTTAATCCCTCTTGTTTGTGCGAGTGTGTGCCGGTATTAGATTCTCTGTCGTTATTTGAATACACAGGGTCAGAGCAAAACATGTAGGAGGTCCCATCTTCTCTTTAGCACTCATCCCCCCCCACTGCTGCTTTCCAGCTCTTCCTTCGAAACCCAGAACAGCTGTCGCTTTCATTGCTTAGGTTTCTTCTTCACTCTGCCCTCTCATGCCATCCAGAGGGTTCATACCGGGTTCGTAACAGAACACCAGGCCTCATTGTGGCTTCGCTGCCTGGCAGAGGCAGGTGCCACATTTGCTAACCCGTAACGTTTGGTGCCCTGGTACATCACACACCTGATACTAGGCCCTGTCTGTGAGTTTTTGGAACCTTTATAGTTTTACCCTTGTTAACACAATGTTAAACCCAGATGTGAGCCTGTCTCTTCCTGCATTCTGAGTTCCATCACTTGGGGTTATAGACTCTTTCAGGATATGTGATATCTTAGATTTGTTTCAGTAGCACTAAAACTGTCTTACACAATGCATTACTCATGTTATTTGGCTAATTTCAGGTGCTGTCTCTCATCGCTCTGGTTTACCAAGTGTAAGACTAGGTCATTACTAAGGTATTTGTTTTTTCAGATTTGTTAAAAAGTTCTGGGATTAGAAGCAGAGTCCAGTTGTTCAAAAGTAATCAGTAATCAGCGCTATTCAGCTTGTCTGACGCTGATTCCTGATGCTCAACACATAGTTTGCCCAGGGGTATGTCAGTATGGCACAGGGCCTTGGATATTTGATTATAGTATAACTGTAGTAACCACTTTTTTGTGTTTATAATTATCTGTGTATGATTATGCGCATAACTTCTGAACCGTAAATCCTTGAAACAAAAATCTTTTTTCCTCTGATTCCAATGCATGCTGTCCACATCGCAACTGTTCTCTTATACCACAAATGTCATGGCAAGCACAGCAAAATGGATATGAGGCTGCATCTTCACAAAACTTTTGTGTATTCACATGAAACTTGTCATCACAGGCATGACCTGAGGGAGCAAACACCACCTACTGGTCCAGAGATATGAAACATCACTATTTCTGTTTACGACTTTTAACAACTTTGGCCTAAAATCATGGAAGTGATTTCTATAGATTCCTTTAGGCATCCCGAGTCGAATGATATCCAGCGTTTCCTGGTCGGAATTTTGTTGTTAAATGCATTATTCAATAACACAATTGCGTACTGTTACAAAACTTGGAGTATTGTTCATCATCACAATAGTCTGAGGTAACCTGCAAAGTTTGGGACCGGTGACAGATATAACAACATTTCTGTATAACGCATGACTGAATGAACATATTATCATGCGGCTTTCTTTAGAGTCTTGGTATGTGACACCTGAGGACATCATAAAAACAAGACTAAATTGAGCTGAGGAAATCACACACAGATGCACACATACACACACTTTCTCCAAACACATCTCTGAACCTGGTATCGGTTGTATTGTAAAGGCAGGTGTGTAGTCTACCTTTAAAATAAAGTTTTCAGTAACACTCTTCTGTGCTGTTTTGTAAAGCCACAATAATCACGTTTCAAAAACACTTGTGTGTGTGCGCGCGCGTGTGTGGAAAACGCCTTCTGTAGTTAATTGTTTGCTCGAGTTGTCTAGTTCACAAATGCAAAATGTACATGCAGCAGCAATAAGATGAACATTCTTGATGGGTAAATAAACAATTGCCTGCCTGCCTGTCTCTCTCTCTCGCTCCCATTCTGAGAAATAAGCACTCTTTGCACTTCTGTGTTTTGGAGCAATCATTTGTATTAAATTAGTACTTTAGTATATATAGGCTGTCATGCGTGATATTTGTTCAATGCAATGTGAGTTATATTTTAAGTTCTGTGGCATGTTTTGCGCTTGTTAATTGTTAATTTCTGACTGCTATGTTTTATATATATGGATTTAGATACAGGTTTTTAAGTGATGAAAAATACATGCTTTTCTCACTCTCTTTGCATATGGTGTCGAGAGTTAATGAGTGGCTTTTGGGCAAATGAAAGCACTTACCAAAAACAACAGTGAGGGGAGAATATCTGACAGAATGCATTTTTAATATTAATTGTGGATGTGTTTCAGAGTGATGTTAGCTCTGGAGCTGTGAGTGTGTTGGTGTGAAGCTCATTTGTACCTCCAGCCCAGTTCCTCTGCCAGCCCCCCCACGCTGGCTGCTAATTGGCAGGAGACTGGGAGCTTCCTGCTGTGTGTTCTCCACTTGCTTTACCACTTCACCAGCTCTTTATTTCTGCCAGCTTTCCCCTCCGAACCGAGTAATTAACCCACAGCTAATTAACCACTTCTAATTACACAGGAGGAGCCTGTTTATTTTGCACTCACCAAAAATGATGAGAGACTTTGCGCTCGTGCGGATTCCCCTTCAGCTCCCTTTGAACTCGCTACAGATTTCTTCAACAATTCAAGCGCCGCTAATACCGGCCTCGCGGTGCGCCGTGCACTTTTTATTACACTTCCTTTGTTTTGCTACATTGATTGCAGATCTTGTGCTGTTTCCCGAGAGAGAAAATTATCACCAAGATTCAGTTTCAGCCGGTGAAACGGAGAACGCTATTGATACCTCAGAATCAATTCATCTGTGTTCAGGCCAGCGACCAATTAGGAACAGATGAGTTTGAGATGTTTACTGTTATAAAGAGTCACAGAGGAGGTCCTCCCATGTCCACAACACACATCATCTGTTTTATAGTGCCGGCGCACAGGTGCAGAGGTCCAGCTCAGCTCGGTGTCGGCAGTACAGCTGTATGTAGTGGCATACCACAGATAGCTGTGTTCTCTCATCCCTTACATACTCACAAGCACACTACTCTCTATCACTTTTCCTGCCTCTCAGCCGCTGCTATTTCTGTTGCACAGACTGATAGCTTGAACTGAAGATCATTGATTTTACGGGAAACAGTGTTTATAGTCAGAGTGCCATCGACCTGAGGTGACTTTTTGCCTTCTGGCGCAGCAGCTACGCTGAATTGTTGCTGCGTCTACATTAAATGTTCAGGATGAGGAAGAGGATGTTCAAGAATTTTTCAGTCCGTTCGGTTTATCTTTGCTGGCTAATGAATGTGAAATTGAATTCATGGTGTTGACTCCAAAGGAACCAGTGTGGAACCTATTCTATACAAATAACTTCACATTCAGTCACTGATGTTATTATTTATCATTTAGCAGATGTTTTCAGTGTCTTTGTAAATATTAGGATTATTATAGGAATAGGGTACAACATATTAATATGTCTGAACTTATAAGAAGTCTTATGAGGACTGTGTGTGTTTTGGCCGTCCATGGCTACTAAGGATGAGGCAGGATAGTTGATAGTTGACTAGCAACTGACTAGTAGATTGATGAGGTTGGTAAAAAAATTTTTTTAAATGCCTCACATCTGTGTTGGCCATACTGCCTGTTGTAAGACTCCTTGTTTATACAAAATTATCACTTGATTATTATCATTATTGTTTGGAAATCTGTACTTGTACTTCAGTGCATCTGTATGAAACATAAGCTAAAAATAAATATACATGTTATTCTTATTTATTTGTGTTCTTAACGCAGTACAGAATATTTGTGATTTAGTTAGACATTTCTCTAATGAAGGTTCCTAATACAGCCTGTGGAGGCCTCAGTAAATACATTTCCCCCTCTCTGCTTTATCAATAGCAACCCAATAGCTTCCCCACATCTTCCTGTAACTTGCCAAGCATTTATGCCATTGATTTTTCAATAAGCACTCTAACCCTGCAGTGCCCAGTCTGTGTGAGAGCTAGATCTTGCAGTGGAAAATGAAAAACAAACATGAGTCCACTACGAATCACTGGGAGGTGACGATAAAGTCATCGTCTTTAGTAAAGTAAAATGTGATGTATTTGTCAATGTATGGTGACCCATTCATGAAATGTGACCTCTGCATTTAACCCATACCGGTGAGAAGTAAACACACACCTGGAGCAGTAGGCAGCTACCACTGTGGTGCCCGGAGAGCAACTGGGGGAAAGGTGCCTTGCTCATGGTCACTTCAGTGGTTTCCTGACGGCATTGGGAATCGAACCTGCAACCTTCTGAAGGTCGCTATAATAAAAAGTTTGTGTTGTTAAATTATTGGGGGGGGTGCACACACCCTGTGGTGGTTCTCGGCTGGGACAGAGCAGGAATTCACACCCCAAGAGAGATTGGAGAGCGTTGGACTTCTGGGCACCTGGCTCTGGGTCAGGAGATTGTGCATGCGTATAACAGGCAGGTTCTTTCATTCCCTCCTTGCTGAGCAGGTAAATCCCATAAATAAACAAGTCATTGTGTGTCAGTTACCATGTTCTTATTAGCTATTTTAACATAGCCAATGTGTTCCAACATTTTTATTCTAAAAGTTTATTTTTGTTCTATGATCTGGCAAGCAATGAAAACAGTCATGCAAAGCACATATTGTCTTTCTGCCCAGATATGGTGGGCGAAAAAATGCCTGATGCGAATTTCTTGTTGTTGGTGGATTATGCATCTGCTTGCTTGAATTGAATTGAATGCAGGAGAGATTTTAGATTCTCCTTTACTCAACAGGTGTCGCTTCCTTAAGCGGACAAGCTGTATTATCTGCACGGCCATCTGTGACTGGCAGTGATCAGTGACCACTGCTGGTTATTAAATTTCACCATCTCCATTTCAATCTCCATTTTAAAGGCAATTCTGTTTTCCATAAACAGCACACATGCCCATATGGCCTGGACCACTGCTGTCTGCTTCTTTAAATGAAGTCATCTCAATTGTTTTAAATGAAATGCATATATTGGCAGATTTTCAGGATTGAGCATTTGTGATTGCCAGCGCTGTAATAGTCAAGCTGTTTATGTTTATTAATTAAACAGTTTTGTGTGTCGTTTTTTAGGTACAGTTCCATACTGCAGCAGCAGTGTGGAGTGGGGCATTAGGATTGGAACAGGTTACTGGAATAATGTTTGGACTCTTTCAATCTATTTACAAACCTCAGAACTTCACCATTTTATACCATTTCATATTACACAGTATGTATATACATATATACATACATATACAGTGCAAATATATATACTGTTTACATATATGTATATGTGTATATATACTGTGTATATACAGTGCATTCAAAAAGTATTCAGACCCCCTTCACTTTTATTCAATTTTATGTTGCAGCCTGATGCTACAATCATTTAAATTCTTTTTTTTTCTTATTACTCTACACTCAGTACCCCATAATGCCAAAGTGAACAGAAATGTTGGACATTTTAGAAATGTCTATAAATTAATTAAAAAGAAAACTATAGTATTGTTGTATCAGGGTCCAACATAACAAAATTGAAAAAAGTGAAGGGGGTCTAATTATTTTATTAATGCATTGTGTGTGTGTGTGTGTGTGTGTGTGTGTGTGTGTGTATACTGTGTGTATCTACATACACACCTGCACAGATAGATACATGTATATGCCCATTGTTTGGAGGCAGTGCATACTTCTATTGTGACTTAGCTGGGGAAAAGAAACAGGTGGCTTTGTAGATTGGGAATGGGCGGGGTTTAACATTATCAGTCTTCCTAGCCAAGTGCTTATATATGAATACATTTGATGGGGGGTGGGGCCAGGCACACAGTGTCTAATCACTCCTAAAAAATTTGCACCTCTAAGTAAGTAAATAAATCAAGCGAATGCAGTGAATGTGCTAATTAGGCAAGGAGCGGTGGTTAGCATGCTGCCGGGAATCTTTGCTCATGTAATATTCAGCAATTGAGGGTGAAAGGGCATGCCAGAGTTATTGGTTTCAGTCCAGCTGCCCTTTTAATCAATACTGCCTGCATTTCTTTATTAAAATGATTAGCTCAGCAGTATCATTTTATCTCCTGGCCTGTTCAGCTGTGGCCTTCTCAGGGCAGCATTACCCTCAGAAAGCTCAGATCCCATTTATTATTTCAGAGTCAAAGTGTCTAAAGCCAGGCTGAGCGTGAGGTTCTGGATTTTAGATCTAAACACAGCTGCATTTGGAGTGGGAACTGTTGTATTTGAGGCCTTGTTTTTTAAACTTTATTTTTATGATGTATATATTTATATACATGCTTGCTTAAAACAGCATATACATGTCAATTTAATACATCTTGTATCCAAACAGTGTGTTCTGTATGTGTGGAATCTCTCAAGAATGGAGGCCCTAAAACAGCGTGACTTATGTATTTCTGTAACCTTAAGTTCTTTATGGATCACGTGCTGATGGTGGATTTCACGATGTCTAATTAGCAGCACAATGAAGCTTTTATCCATTAAGCTATTCTGTTACTCTGCTTCTCAGAACCAGTGTTAATTAAAAAAAAGATGTATGCAGGATTTAAAACATGGCGGTCTCCGGGTGTTGTGTGGAAGGTCTAGATAAGAGATGGTAACTCACTGATGTGACAGGTTGAGACATCTGAGCTGCCTTATTAGTGCTTGTCTGAAGTTGTATGTATAAGTACCCAATCTAACCTAATGAGCACTGTCATTTTCCACTATTAGATCTCACACTTTTGTTTCTCATCTAATCTACTATACATTAAGCTGCTTTCCTCTTTCTATTTATAGCAACACCATTTATCAAGATGCTTTGTGTGTCTGGTTGAATGTTCTGCACAGCAGGACTAAAAATAAGCTTGAATAGAAACAATGAAAAGAAAGCATTAAAGATTTCTTTGTATTACTAATCTGAGAGATATTATAAATTAATGGTTTAATCTTCTTTTTCTGTCTTCAGGCCTGTATGCAATGAACAGCTCACGTAGGCATCAGCATGGAAAGCTGTGAGTCTCCCGTGGTTCCTGGGACAGACGATGGGCTTGGCTCCTTTGCCACCTCCCAGCCGCAGCACCATCCACAACCCTGGAATGATCACCCTAATGCACAGGTCCCACCTTGCAGCCAGCCCTCTTCTCTGGAGTCCCTGTCTCTCACTGCACCCCACTCAGCCCAGCTACAGAGCCCCAGCACGCCTTATGAGGCTGTCAGAGGAGAGCAGCAACAAACACTGTCACAGGCTCCCAGTGATAGCTCCTCTACTGTACAGCTGCATCCCAAAATAAAAAGGTTGGAGGAGGACGAGCAAGAGGGAGTGAGCTGTGGCGAAGAGGGCGAAGACCTGGATAAAATGGAGATTGACAGTTGTTTTCCAAGCTTGCAGCCTTTCCCTCATGTACTTATGGTGCCAAATGAAGGGGCCTTGCCCATGCGGCAACAGACCTCCCATCAGAGGGGAGCCACAGAAAGTGGGAGTGAAGAAGGAGAGGAGGAAGAGGCGAGTAGTGATGTGGAAAACCTGGCTGGAGAGGTTGTCTACCAGCCTGATGGCTCTGCCTACATTGTGGAGAGCCTCAGCCAGCTTATCCAAAGCGATGGAAGCACAGAACCAGGCCTGCTCCCCTCAAACTCTTTTCCCAGTGGGGAAAAGCCAGAGGAACTTGCGGGAACCTCTTCTCTGGTGTATCCTCAGATCATCAACACGTTCCATATAGCCTCGTCTTTCAGAAAATGGTTTGAATCCTCAGACCAAGGTTTCCCCAATACCTCATCTGTTGCAGGCCTCAGTCCTGTCCTGCACAGTTTCCATGTCTTTGACGTGCAGCACAAAAGCAACAAGGATTACCTGAACAACAACGGGTCTGCCAAGAAGTCCTACATATCCAGGGATGGTTCCAACAAGGTGAATTTCTCCAAATTTGACAGCCTGGCTCTTTATGGCAAAGGCAAGCCCATTCTCATGTGTTTTCTCTGCAAGTTGTCCTTCGGCTATGTACGTTCCTTTGTCACACACGCAGTCCATGACCATCACATGACCTTGTGTGAAGATGAACGCAGGCTGTTAGGCCACAAGTGTGTGTCGGCCATTATACAGGGCATTGGCAAGGACAGAGAGCCACTCATTAGCTTCCTAGAACCAAAAAATAAGAACTGCCCTCCACTGCCCACCCTAGTACCCGCCAACTCAGACCAGAGCTTTTACGGCACGTTCAGAGGGGTTCATTTAGAAGGGGGTGGCAACAGTGTTGGAGGTGAAAGCCTCCTCAACAAAGACTCTGATTCGACTCTCCAGCAACAAGCCCTTCTCACGTTGAGTAGCCTTGGCAGCCCCAAAACACCTTCCCTTACCTCAACCTCAGGCCCAGCCAAAGAGTCCAGAAATCTATTCAAGTCACAGGGTAGGAGATGTGAGGGATCTGTAGGAAAAGAAAGGACTTATAGAGGGGAAGATAAGGCTGCCCTTCCCGGTGAGGAAATACCCTCTGAGGAAGAGGAGGAGCTTCTTTTAAAGGAGGAGGACAAAGAGTTAGAAGATGAAGGCACTGTTGTGGCCTGCAGTGGAAGTAGCAGAAGTGGTGGCGGATTTGTGGGGGAACTGGCTCTTTCAAACCAAAGCATCTCCAAATCTCCTTTATTAATGCCTAGTAGTGCTCACCAGCCTTCTGCATGTTTATCTGGAGCCAGCCCTGCACTCCGCAACAAAGCCAGGAAAGAGATGGCTGCAGACGGTGCAGAGAGGACATCAGAACTCCCTCCAAGCTTTAACTGCCAGGGGGCCACAGCAGCCACTGATAGAGGGGGTGAAGAGGATGGGGTTGAATGCTACTCTGCAAGGGCATCTTTTTCTCTTGCCTCCAATTCCACTGTTGAGGAAAGTGCCAATCAAGATAATGCCACAGCTCCTGAACCAAATGAATGCCCAGCAGAGGGAAATGAAGACAACAGTGTTTTCCTCCATCACCACCACCACCTTCACTATAACCACCACCATCCACATCCTTCACTGAATGCCCATAATGCATCTGCGTGTGACATGTCAGGAATGGGTGAATGTGACCCGAACCATGGCGCTGGAGGCAGTGGAGGTAGCGGGGTGGAATGCCCAAAGTGTGATACTGTCCTAAGCTCTTCACGCTCATTAGGTGGCCATATGACCATGATGCACTCACGTAATTCATGCAAGACACTAAAGTGTCCCAAATGCAACTGGCACTACAAATACCAGCAGACCCTGGAGGCCCACATGAAGGAAAAGCATGCTGACCCTGGAGGCTCCTGTGTGTACTGCAGCAGTGGGCAGAGTCATCCCCGCCTTGCCCGTGGGGAGAGCTACAATTGTGGCTACAAGCCCTTCCGCTGTGAGGTCTGCAACTATTCCACTACCACCAAAGGCAACCTAAGCATCCATATGCAGTCTGACAAGCATCTCAACAATGTGCAGACATTACAGAATGGAGGCTGTATTCCAGCCGCTGGTGAACAGGTGTTTGGGCATGCGCCCAGTGAATTGGTGCCTGTTTCCTCTGCTACCCAGGCCAGCAGCCATCACCCTAGTCAGCACCATCATCCAGCCCACTCCTCCACCCACATGGCAAGGCCCTGTGGTGCCTCTTCACCAATCAAGCCAAAAAGCAAGCCCACCTGGCGGTGTGAAGTATGTGACTATGAAACAAATGTAGCACGTAACCTACGAATCCACATGACGAGTGAGAAACACATGCACAACATGATGCTGCTGCAACAGAACAGAACCCAAATGCAGCACAGCAGGCTTGGTCTAGGGGTCATGCCTTCACCCTCAGAAGCTGAGCTGTACCAGTACTACTTAGCGCAGAACATGAGCCTTCCACCAGGCCTTAAAATGGACCCACATGGAGCTGATATTCAGTTCCTGCTTGGAGGTTTTAATCTGGACCCCGACATGGCAGCCCTGGCCCCAGCACTAGGTATGTTTAATTGCTTGAGCGGTCCCACAGTGGGACTGTTTTTGTGCCCCAGTGAGTACCATTAAATATGTGGGATTTTAGAATGTACAGTGAGGTACTGCCAGATTCAAATAGTTTGTGGCACCACAGAGAGAGATGCACTGGATAAGCAGCTGTCATTTTTATTGACAAATATAGCTACTTATACAGCCTTTAAGACACATTATTTATTAAGTCACAGCCAAGTAGTCACAACTACCATGATCAAAATGATCAGTTCATAATTTCAGAGTAACATCAACATAAACTGATGCACGCAGCCATGGTTAAACCTTTCAATGTTACTGCAAGTAAACAATTAATGTTTAATAACAATTAATATATATATATATAATATATAATATATATAAATATTAACCAAAACCACTTTACACTTGTAAAGTTGAGTTATTGTGTATATAG
>JAZGTJ010016393.1:0-12712 GCA_036877575.1 Botia almorhae
TGACGCATGTGCTCCGAGACTCATCCGACCATCGGAACCGGAGACACCCGATCCCCGTGTGAAGTGTTGACGTTATTTGTTTGATCTCACGCCATCTTTATTATTGTTATTTCTCCTAAATGTTATTTATTTGTTCGTCAGAACGGTATATCATATTTTGTAAATCTGTCTAATCTCTAATGTAAATTACTGTCTGGTTTATTATTGCAATGTGACTGGCAATGACAGAAAATAGGAGGAACGGAAGCGCAATAAAGTAAGATGAAGCGTTACATAAATACACAGTTTCACCGAACAACAGAGTCTGCAAAGTCCTTAATTCAGATTCAATTCGGATTGAAGTGAGAACATAAACAAACGCGTGTGCGCGCTCCCGTGTAAATGGTGGAGATCACACAGAGTTGCATTGGATGATGAACTCGGGGATAAATGAACAATGGGCGGTGCTGATGTATTTATAGAGCTCGGTTTATCTGCACGCCGAGCTAAAGCCGCTGTTTCGTGCCCAACCCGTTTTTCAATGTCAACTTGATGTTGATGAAACGGGAACAAGTTATTGCATGTGGTATTGCATAAACACACAAAAGCAGTATCGTACGCATTAAAAGGATAATACATTGTTTATGTATCCGCTAGTTTCGGCGTTGTTTAATTATGACATTAAAATGAGGAGCAAACATTTGTACGGTTTTCATGCAGACCTGTAAACATCAGGGAATTTACAAACAATATTTAGTCAGCTCCACATGCAGCTCTGAAATACGTCGTCAACTACATTTTATTTCCTCAGATCTCTATACAATTATATTTGTAAATCCTTATTAAATTGGACATTTACTGGTCATAAGGTGGGCTATAGGAATTCTATGTTTTGTCATAGGGTTCTTGATATAAAGAATGTTAAAAAGACATGTTCAAAAACAATCTGTTAGATCACAATAAATGTTGTTGAACCTCCTACAATAGTATAAGAACGAGGATCCAGATCTTATTCCTAGATATTATTTTGCCTGTTCCTGCAGGCTCTTGGGTGGAGCTGCATTTTAATGGCGGTGCAGAGGACCAGAGTGCCAGCAGCGCCCCCAGCGGAGACCTTGAGAAAATGCTTCTGGATGCCCAGCATGAGTCGGGCAGCAGCAGCTCCAGGGGCAGCTTACCATGTGACAGGTCAGTCTCATTAGTTTTAATACTCTGTTATATGTTAACCATGTCAAATACACGGGGGTCAAAACGACACTGCCACAGCGTTTCAATCTTGGCATTATATTTACATTATAGTATAAGCTTAGTGTATATTGTATATGAATCGTTGTATATTCTGCATGTTTCTGTAGCACATTGTAAACAGTGCAAAAGGTTGTGGGTTCGATGCTCTGGCAACACAAACTGATCAAATGTTTAGCTTAAATGCACTGTAAGATGATTTGGATAAATGCATCTGCCAAATGCATATAAATATATACATATATACACATATATATATATATATATATATGTGTGTGTGTGTGTTGGTTTACCATGTTATAATTTTTCTCAATAGTCCTCCAAGATCCCAGACTCCTTTGCAGTTGCGCAGGGGCTCGGAGGTCCACAGCTCTGGAGAGAAAAACAGCTCCCAGGTAGATATTATTGACTTTAATAACAAGCACTAATGAAGCACGTACAAAAATGTGTGTTTTTTAAACAGTATCAAAACAGATGAATTCTTTATGAAGACTGCCGTAACGGTCACTGTCTATCTTTCTAAACATGAACAAAAAATCCATCGCAAGACACGCTTTTCAAACTGTTCTTTTTTGTTGTGGTCCACGTGAAGTCGGATGAAGACTATTTGGAGAGGCGAAGGGAGGTGGAGACGCTGATGAAGAAAAACGCAGACTGGATCTGGGACTGGTCAAGCCGCCCGGAAAACCTGCCACCCAAGTATCAAACCATTAGAAAACACAATTTAAAGCTGCACTCTGTAACGTTTGCCTCTCTGCTGCCATCTCTGTTTGAAACGCAAAATTGCAGGGAGTGCTTGTGGAGTTTTTTACTTCAGTGATTCTCAAACTGTGGGCTGCGGCCCCCCGCGGGGCCACAAGAGGGCACTAAAGAGGGGATCGCATAGAAATGTCTAGTTTAGGAAATTATTTTAAAACCTTTACCTGTATGCAATCAGGATTGTCCTTTGTAAAATATGATGGATTTGAAAATAGAAATATTCAAAAATAATCTTAAAATATTTTATTATACGCATTTAAAAAAAAATTAATTAATATTGTAAACTTACCGGGTAAGGTAAGGAGATTGTTTATGTATGATATGATCTGTGTGTACTTGCTTAATAACATATTTTTGAACGCAGGAAAATGATCTTGACATAAACAGCAACAGTAAGATTGACATCAAACATGTTGGGTGTTAAAATGAAGCATGTGATGCAGTAAATGAAATCTTTGCAGGGAATTTCTGCTGAGGCACCCCAAGCGCTCCAGTGCTCTCAGCATGAGGAACACAAGCATGATGAAGAAGGGAGGTATCTTCTCCGCAGAGTTCCTCAAAGTGTTCCTGCCCTCTCTCGTCCTCTCGCACCTCCTTGCTGTGGGTCTCGGGTGAGTTTGACCTCTGAACCAAAACAAACCGTAGAACTGCGGCCCTGCAACAGCCTGACCTAATGGACTGTTTCATTTGAATATATAATAAATAAAGGAAATTTTTCAGAAAATACAATTGTATCATGTACTCACCCTAATGTTGAAAACCAAAGAATCTTAGGCAAACCTTCCCATTTCTATAAAATAAAATAAGATGTTGTTCATTAATGGTCCACATCTTCTAAACCTATAGAACAAGTTTATGTGAGTAAGCCAAATGTAAAATGTAATCATTTGTATGGCAACAGTATTTTTCACACGGGTCAGTGGTGGACAGAGTCTGTGTGCTGGAATTTATGCTCGACGGATGTTAGCATGACTTAGCACTTCTCCGCTGACAGCTCGCAGCTCTCCTCCGACCTGTGACTGTATTCATAGAAAAGCAGAACAAACAGAACATTGTGGTTGATTATCTCTAGGAATAATGAGCTGGAAAAATATTGACTTTTTTACAGACTAAAGTTATTTTCACAAAAATCTATTTCGCAAAATCTTCCAAAACAAATATCCAAATATCACAGAGTCTGTTCATTTGGTGAATCAACACTGGGCCTCACTGAACACATTTATTAGTTATTTGCTGTTGTAGCTTCATCTTACTTGACCAATCAAATCCAAAATAACCGAATCATCTGTTCCTCTTTAGAGTGTACATTGGGAGGCGTATAACCACTTCAGGCACCTTTTGAGGGAACAGGAGAGAAAACACAAGAAGAACATCACAACATATCCACACATCAACCATCTCCACTGCTTTGTCTTCAGTGCTTGTGTAGATGCATATGAGACAAGGTCACATGACCTGTTTGCTCTCCCTGGCTGTGGGCCACACTGCCTCGCTTCCCCCTTGTGTATTCAAGTGGATGTTCTCAAAGTTCCTCTCCAGACTCAACACCGTTTCTCCCCGTTTCACAGCCATCACTGCAGAGAAGACAATGTCAGGCCTGTAGGCAGAATCCAGATAAAATCAGATGTTATGAAGCCTCATAATTTTGTATTGTTCTGTAAGACTACCGAGAATTTTATGACAGGATCGTAAATTGAAGGCATGAGGGAAACAGAAAGTTCAGAAAGGCAAGACTGGAAGGACGAGTGGATCGCATGATGCTGGTTTTTGAGTGCTCTAGAAAAACTTGAAACGTAGACTCTGAACTGGGAACAGATTTTCAACTTTCCACCTCACCAAACCAGGGATTATAACTGTATTAAATCTCAACAGTATCTTTCAAAGGCACAACTTTGACGTGCCATGAAGTTGTTTTTGCATGTGATGTTTCAAAAACCAAAATACACCGTTGCTTTAAGAATTGGGCAGCATACACAACTGCCCTCGGTTCATTTCCACCTCAATCATACTGTTAGAACACAACGTTGTAATTTACAAAGAAGGTACAAAATACTTGACCTTGAGTCACGCCTCTACAAGTGTTGCTTCAGTTTGCCTTACCGTTGAGCTCCTGGAAAGATTGTTTCTGTTGTTACTTATCTGAAATGGTCGGCGTTCCAGCTCAAAGATTGCCTTACTGCATGAGACAGGAAGCATAAGGGAGATTCTGTGACATTTGTGCATGCTTTGTGGTCCTTCTATATCATATTGGGTGTGTGTATTCATTTTATAGTAGTTTTGTACCAATGGAGGGACTCAACAGAAATAAATGTCTGCCAATTACAACAATTGACCTAGAATCTGTAAATTTCTATTGGATGAAGAAGTTACATTTGTCATGTAATTAGAGACTTGCATAGGCCTAACTAAAAACACATGTAGATACAGCTAAAATATACCCAGCTATTTTTTAAACACAAACCAGAGATATAAATTAGCCCAAACCAAAGTAAACAGGTAATGTAGTGACACAGTCAGGTGACAAAGCAGCACTCTACATTCATACTGCACGCATCGGTTTTTGTGGTTTTAAACAACAGACGGTTCACACATGGCGTTTGTGCATTTAAGCATCACGCTTGTATTGTAAAGATGCTCAATGTTGGAATAAGTGTTGGTCAGTTTGCCGTTTTCAGATGAACACAATTAAAATTTTATTTACCTTTGGTCAGAAAATAAAGTACACTTTCACAAAGTTAACATCGTTTAACAGGCAACAAGGTCTATGGGTAATAACCGACCCGTCAGACCCGACTCATAATCAGCTGTACAATAACTTTGTACTTTCCAATATTAACGCTTGACATTAAAAAATCAGCAGCTTTCAGTTTGTCGTCACTGGTTTCCTTAAAGCAAGTACTGACAGAAGATACATCTATCAGAAGATACGCGAGACTATCTCAGAACCAGCTCATCAACTGTTTATTTAAAATGGACTGGAAAACAACAGAAGATCTTAACGGAGACACGCAACACATTGGTCTCGGTTCTAGTGTTCTATGCTGTTCATCCCCGACCACGTCAGCGTCCAAATACAAAGTCACAGAACCGTAGCACCAAATAAACGGAGAAACTAAGAATGCCCGCAGGGAGACGAGGATTGTGGGTAAGAACTTTGCAGCAGTAAATATCTAGTCTTTGAGGTTATTACTGGAGAGACTTAAGGCAGGAGAATCCCTTTACAAAATTAAAAATCCATCAAATTAAATCAAGAGAACCAAACAGGATCAAAGGAATGACACTCATCATTGCTAACATCCTCATTCCAACAGCGCAGATGCAAATTTAGGAACTACAATTCGTAGATTTGCTTTCCAGAATGTTACAGAGGAATTCTGTTTGCTTTTAGTAGATCTTCGCTAATTTTTAAAATTTAACTTTCATATTGTTCAATTTTCGAACAATTTCACCAATTTATTCTGATTACCTAACAGATATATACATTTATACCTGTCTGAGAAATCACACACACCTGCTGATGATGTAAAAACACTCTCGTTGTAGTTATGTTCCTTTTATTGAGTGGTTCAACACCAGATGGTGTAATATATAGATACAGTTAGTGAGGAGATATTATGCATGAGAGAAACGATAGAAAATAAAAACAGAACCAAAATTAAAACAAAAACAATGGACCGCCCATCAAAATGGAGGCCTGTTCCAAGTGCTTAAAAGGCAGAAGAGCAGGGTCTGAGCGTGAGGCCGGGGGAAGGAATGTGAACAGTATTAACAAAACCTTGTTTCACAACGGCCTGAATTTCAAGCCCGACAGCGAGTACATACGATCTGGACAGCGAGACTGCTTCTCGCCCTGTGAGGAGTTCCATAGTTTGTCAAATTATAAAAACACAAGTCTCAGTCGAAGACGAACATGTACCACGTAATTGTGTTGATCTAGCCTCTTAATGTTGACTGGTGTGGGTCGATTCCGTCGTCTGAGGGTTGTTCATTCCGACCGTCTCCTGGTTGTTTGGTCGGGAAAGAGTCGTCGTGAACGGTTGACACCCTGCGGAAGCGTTCTCGAAATGTCTCTCATCTCCCTCGTCTACACAAGTGCTTCGGTTTTTGAATCAGAGGACAATGTGTGTCTCAAAGATTGAGTGACTTTGCTTAACATTGCAAACAAATGTTGTTTTGAGCGTCCTCGGGCCTGTGCGGGGGGAGGGGAGGGATATTTCTTAATCTTTGTCATGTTTGTATTTGTAAATCACTCTAATTCATTTTGTCCTGGAATATATATAGATTGTTGGTGGCGGCCACAGCGATGATGTTTTCCTTCGGGTGCCAGGCGGTGTGAAGGATCTTCTTGTTGAAGTCCAGACTGTCCACGCTAATCTCGTCTTTCCTCCGCTTGCCGCCCGTGCAGACCTTCCGCGGTTTGAGCGTGGCGCGCGGTTTACTGTTCTCCCGCGAGGCCTCCAGTGTGATGTCTCGCCGGGTGTTCCTGTCAAACATTCTGAAGAAGTTGTTGTAGGAGCCCGTCATGATGGCACTGCCAGAGAATCAGACGGAAAATTAGCCAATCAGAGACGGGCGAGAGAACAGATAAACCTACACATACACCATGTATTTAAACAAGCTGGAAGACATTATTTTCATTAAGGATTACTTTTTCATTTTGATTAGTCATTTATTTTTATTATTATTATTTTACACTTCATTTGCAAGAATATAATGCAGTGTATAAAAGACAATTTAATGAGCTCACCTGTCTGAACCGTTCCAATAGCACTCAAATTTGTCGAAAATGCAGTCGTTCTCATACAGCGAGCACAACTTGCTCCGCAGGTACTCGTGAACCTGCATTGGAGAAGCACACGTGAATCAGCAGCCAAACAAAGTCAGAGATACAGATAACGTTACTTGCAAAATAAAGGTTTTAATCCATTGTATATTCGTTGGGCAGCGTTTCAGTAATATTTTAAGAAAGCATTAATCCAGGATGTGAAATGACACGTTTATGAAACCTTCAAGGCGTGTCGGAGCGCGTTCTGGAATGTCTGAAGGCACAATAACTCACCTGGTACGTTTCCACGGGCCGGTTCTCCATGTTCAGGTCCCAGACCTTCACAGAGAGGTAATCGCGGGTCATCATGTACCTTCCGCTGTGGCTGAACTTGACATCAGAAATGGAGGAGATGATTTCTGAGAAGAACGACCGGCTGCTGGGATCCTCAGGTTCCTCAAAAACTTGAGAGAGAGACATTTCCAAGATGACACGCTTCTCACTTGCAACTCAAATACTGTTTTAAGCACGTTCATTATCTTCCAGACCAAAAAGTCCCTTTAACACCATAAACTTTAAAATCACTTTCTCTCAAGTCGTGCTCAGATTGTCATTACAATGAAAACATTCATGTCGGTCACGCCCGAGAGCTTTAGGGCAAAGCAACACCCTAAACTGTTCAAACAGCTGCCACACGGGCACTACATTAGTAGAGCGCACGGAACACGCATCCCATGATGCATTGCGCTTCACCTCAGCTTCTATTAGTGACATTTGTATTATTTACTTGATCAGACCGCCAAAGGTTAAAACACTTACACAAATTTGATTTAAGATGCAATGTGATAAAACAAAGTAATCTAGTGTAGCATACTACTATTTGAAACGATTAAAACAAAACCTTCCAATTTTTAACTAGCAGAAGGTATATATCCAGAATACACTGCACAGTTTTAAACGTTTGAACGTTCTGGTGTTCTGCACGGACTCGACAGGAAGTAAACAGCTACGGTTGTGCCGTTTTGCTTTGTTGGTCTGAGTTTTCTGAGAATAGAGCATTTGATTAATTACATAATCCAGATTACGTAACACAAGGCCTGTTGACAGTAACCAGTGGAAACTTTCCACACTTCACACTTCACTTTACTGGATTAAACTACACGAACAGTGAAGTGTGTATACTCACATTTGCTCTGTCTATCACAAAGAGCGGACGACCTCATGTCACAGAGGCGGATGGTGCCTTTACTGCTGCTGTACACAAACACGTTACACTGGTGCGGGTGACACTCTGCCGCGGTGATCACCTCCGTCAGCTCCTCCATATTGGCTGGCTTTATATCTACAATGTCTGAGGGGAAACTGTCAAGGAAACGGTCACAGCCAATCACAGTTTAAAGCAGACATTTGATGGTTTTATACTGAATTTGACTGTAAACGTTGTGTGAACGTTACATGAACGTCATGAAAATATGCTGCTTATAACAAAATCAAAAGACAAAACACACACAAGTCTTTTAAAAGAGATTAAAAAAACGAACAAAATTATGAACATTTTGATCTCAAAACCCTTCACAAAAAAAAAGGGGTTTAAATCAAAGACACATCTTTGTAAACTCCCAGCCGAAGAACACAGATCATGTAAAGGATACTAAAACTTCTATCTGTGATTTCTAAATGCCAGAGGTTAATTCTGAGGTCGTCTGCAGAGAGGTACGTCTCATAGTCACTATTTACTGAAATGGAGTTAATGTGATATGTATGTGCGTTTGCGAATATTCTGCGCGGGCTCGCTTCAACCATCAAGTCCATGGGCATCAGCACAGGAACCTGCAGAGCAACCAGAGAGAGTCGCTTCATGAAATATTAACCAGACACAGAGAATTAAAGCCTTCATCTAGACCCTCCCACCCTGAGTCCACATGATTGTGTCGAGAGAGGAAATCTATTCTTGATCGCGTGAGAAAATCTACTTGAGTCGAGTGGCGTGATCAAAATTAAGTCTGAGAAAATGATTTAGGCTGAATCAGCTGGAAATCCAAAGCGCAGTGTAAACAGGGCCGAGACTCACTCTTAGCGATGTGATTCGAAACGGATCTCGCAATCTTCCGTCTTCATCTTTGAGGTTGTATCCTTCCGCTCGTTTGTCTCGCTCGCTGATTTTCCAGAGTTTAATGGTTTTGTCTGTTCATAAGACAAAATTGTACAAATAAATTCTACGCCCATAACGACTTTAAATCTGCTTTCTTAAAGCTACAGTGTACCTTATTTCTATTTGTGCATCAGTCTGACCTTCAGCTGCCATTTTAAATAATCGCTACAGTTATTGCAAAAACAAACCCAGTTCCCGTTCTTACCGTTTGTGGACAGAAGAAAGTGTGCGGCGTTCTGCTGCGGCAGCCATCTGATTTTATTAATCTTTTCCTCGATTTCTAAACTTTTTAAGTAATCAAACTCTGGTTCGTGACTCTGAAAAGTGCTGTACACATTATACTCTCCTCTGGAGAGAGGCCGGCTTTTACTCTGTAGGGAAGACAGAAGATTACTGAACACACAAATTAACATCAACTGAATTAACGTGCAATAATAATCTTTGGGCGGCGTCACCTCGTGCTCTCGCTGAAATATGACCACTCTTCCTCCTTTGTCTCCTGTGGCTAATAACTCTCCTGAATAGTTAAATTCAACCGTTGATATAACGTCCGCTGGAGAACCAAGAAAAAACATTTATTTTATACACCGAACAAGCAAAGAATTAGCAAATTCTTAGCAAAGAAGTTTAATTTAAAAAAACTCTTATGGACTTGATTAATCATTTTTAACTGATTATGAATTGCAGCCTTAACAAAACAGATCTTTAACATATATTCCACCCCAGCTTCCTGTTTCAACAGGAAATGCATCAGGAAAGAATAACGTGCTCGGTCTCGTATGTTAAACTGCTGGCTTACTCTCTCTCCAGCCTCCTGACCTCTCGCTCAGACAGAAGAACAACAGGACACACAGAGACACAGACAGACAGACAGACACAAGCACAGACAGACAGACAGACACAAGCACAGACAGACAGACACGCACGCATAGACAGACAGTCACACACAGTGTTCAGTGTTTCTGAAACTGAACGACTGACTCAGTACAGGCAGGATGACACATACAGTCACCCACAGTTAACACCTTCAAATCTGCAGTAAGTGACGTAATCCAGCTTCTTCTTCCTGCGGTATCACGAGTGTTTTTACTGAACTGACACACATGCACTTGTGCATGCACATACGCTTTAAATAAGCATGACAACACTTGTGTTTAATAAAAAAACTAAAATGTCCTGCAAAAGACTGTTTACAGTTTACACACACGCAAACAAACAGAAAACAAACACTATCTAACCTCATCCAAAACAATTCTGTCCGTGTTATCAAACTGTTGTTCCAAACTAATTTGACCTTTTTAGCTTCTAAACAAACAAACGGACAATCTATCACAAACAAACACGTTGCATCACATTTGAGAACGCATTTTAACATGCAATGTAACTAGACTCTTAAGGATATAAGTAACTTTAACGCTGCGTGTAACGTGTAAGACTTTTGTCTTAATGACATCATCAAGCACGTGTTCTCATCGCGTTCTAAAGCTGAGTATCTTATATTATCTCGTTTAAATAGAGACCGTCCCTGAGGTTTTAAAAACCAAATCTCAAGAGAGAGAGAGAAGCACAGAATTTTCCACAAGACATCAAAAAGAGGCAAAAGCAGCCATTAGTAGGAATAAAAACCTAATAGAAGCTAAGTGTGTGTGTGTGTGTTGTTTATTCTTCTATTGGGGGACCAAATGTTCCCCAAGGATGGTAAAAGTCACACTCCAACATTGTGAGGACCAGACAGAAGAACCATTATTAAACATACTAAATGAATTTTTTTGAAAATGTAAAAATGCATTTTGCTCAAACATTTACATTTATGCATTTGGCAAACGCTTTTATCCAAAGCGACTTACACTGCATTATACTACACATTGATTCTGAGTATGTGCAATCCCTGGGATCGAACCCATGACCTTGGCGTTGACGCCATGCTCTACAGGAAAGCTAAATGAAAACAACCATTAGCATCATGAAGACTGTTTCCATCTTGACATTTTGTGTTAAGTGAATTTTTCCCTTGAATTGTCATTACTGTAAAGCAAAAACAAACAAACCTAAATCTTATTACTATAGAACGGCTCACACAGGAAACACAGGCTGTCCGTGTTTTCTCCTCATCTCGCGACATGAGCGCCGCATGTTAAGAGCCTACCAACAGCTCCTAATGTATTTATACATCATGTTTTACAGAGAATTACAAAACATTTCAATATCTGGACACATTTTGGTTATGAGGATATGGAGAAGTGTGCATAATAGTCATAAAAATAAAGGCAATAAAAATCTTAATAGACCTAAATATATATTCGGTTGAATGATTTTTTGGGTGTGAAATGTGAGCTGAACACACATCCTTCCTCCGACAGCAGAAAAACAACAACAACAAACTGTACGATCTGAGCTAAGGGAACACCAGAGTACTGTAAACAAAACCCCAGCATCAGCATCAGGGGAGTCACAGGCAGGTATCACGAATGACGCCCACCCGTAAAACATACAACAAACATCTAACAAACATTAACCATTCGTCCCAAAGCATCTAATGTCCAGGACATCCCCCACAACCTACAGTCACGATTACATCAGCGGCTCACGTATCGAGATAAAATCTGAGCATCGTACTGTAAACCCAAACACGCCATCAGATGACCGTCAGGGAGTCTCTCCGCACTAATGCAGAGCAATCATGACCTGGAAAGACTGAAAAACAAGCAGAGCTCCCGCTGCGAGAGTCGGACGGAGATAAACATGCACATACCCATCCTGAAAGGCAGAGAGAGGCCATTATAGCGCCGTTCCAGACTGAGAGTGTCAGCAGCACACACAAGACAACAGCGGAAGATTTAAGAGCCGGGGAGAAGATGCGGTACAGACGACATCAGCTCGCCTGCAGGGAGGGTAAAACAGCTGCCCTGTGACCACAATGGGGAGGATACCGTCCAATGCCTGACACACACCCTCCATAAGAGATCTCAAAGCAACAAACTTCAACTCAAGTAATTAATTTACATTACTCATGCACGCAACACACGTATTAATTTCACTCACTTCCTGTTAGAATGTCTTTCAGAGACAGCAGAACACATACAGCTAGCTTTGAGCTACAGATGTTTTTAGCGATACAATCTAATGCTAACATTTCGTTATTGAACGTGTGTTGACTGTTAAAGCGCACTGACTGCGGAACAAAAACTAACAGATCACTTCTGGTTAACTACCAGATCAACAAGCAATCTAAAAACTGTTTCGCACACAACTTCCTTAAGCAAAGTTCTAGGATTCCATGTTCTTCCAAGATAAACGTTCCACTGTATACAGCTCAAAATCCATGTCAAACAGAACCAACATATCAAGAACATCAAGCTATGATTTTAAGTTCATGAAAAGTTCTATTTGCTAAGAAACAAAAAACGTTTAACGGAAACTGCTAACTTTTACGATTAGGAATTACTTTCGCTTGGAAAACATCTCAGCTGAAAGCCAGTGAACATCTCTCAGCTGGTTTTAATGTTGGGTACAAGAGTCACACCACAGTCTATTGTGTGTGTGTGTGTGTGTGTGTGTGTGTACCCTGTACCCACACTGCCTGAAGCTTTGCTAAAAATGAACAATATTTTTGTTCAATATTTTGTATATTAACACTGCATAAGATCCACAAACACAAGCCATGATGGGTTAAGATGAACTGAAAGAGTTTATTTCCTCTCTAAGCATAAATCCTTATTTTGTACTGAAAATATTTCCAACCCCACAGAACTGGACAGAACTGAGGATTATCACTGAAGCAATCACACAGAGTCTTGCTATACAGAGGTCTG
>JAZGTJ010016394.1:0-12711 GCA_036877575.1 Botia almorhae
GTCTGGGTCCATACCGAGGTGTCATTCTCCATCGCAACGCTTTTCAACTACGCTAGCAAGAACACGACGGGGCCTTTGATCGGCCGCGGCTGTCGGCTTCCCTCTGAAGGGAACTAGACGGAGGGGAAAATTGCTAGCTTTCATACAGAGCGGTACATCTTGTCTATATTCTCAAATCAATCAAGCGTAGAGGTCATCGGCGTGGTACCCGTTTTCCTCTCTCTCTCTCTTTTCCTCCCTCTCTTATTCCTCTAAGAGCCTTGCCTGTCATGTGTTTAATGTTTTGAAGGTTAAATGGTTTCAAATATGAGCATGAATGTGTCAAATGACACAATTCTTCTCTCATTCTTCTGACAAACAGAGCTGAGCAAAAGAAGAAAACCCAGGATCCATTACATATGGGGACATTACGTTTTATCATGAACAGTGATACTCTGTGTGTCGAAATCTGTGCAATCTCCTCTGACCCTGGAGGTAACCTCATACTGACAGGGAACATTCCTAGAACGTTCTTTAAAAGTTCTCTCAATGATATAAAAACTGCTGGCAGTAACGTTAGTTGAACGCTTTTATTACATTACGTATCATGTATCAAAAAGGTTTTCTTAAGCTGTTAATGGAATGTTCCAAAAACATTACAGAACAAGAACGTTGAACAACCAAGCAAAAATGTTGATATAATGTCTAAAAAACCTGGACATTTTGAATGTTCCTAGAACATTTTTAACGTTTTTGTGACCTAATAGAAACAGTTGTGACACATTTTTACAACCTACATTTGCTAGCTGTCTAATTATTGCTCAAACAAGTGATGCTTCTTCTAATGTGTTTATTGTTCTAGATTTCATACTGTCTTCTTTCTCTGGGTTTGCCACTGTAATGTGAGAGGCAGTGGAGTGGCCCTCCTGTGATTGATCTATCATTTGGGACATGAATCAGACAGAAGGAAAGAACTGGATGGCACAGTTACTAAGCAACCTCGCTTTCTTTGTGGTCGAGCTGTCCATGTGTGTGTACGTTTGAAATGAGGGTTTTAGGCATGTGAATTCGCTGTGTGGTTCCCTAAATGATAGAAAGTGTCGGACGCATGTGGAGAATTAGAGATAGGAAAATGAAGGGCTCGCATTGGCCCATGGGAGGGGGACAGGAAGTGCAGAGGGAGATGCAGGAAGTGGGGACGCAGGAAGTGCAAATAAGAAAGGACAAGACAGATAACCAAACTAAATATCTTTTAACTTTGAGTGGTGAAAATCTGAGTGGTGTTTGCCTTTGCAAAATAAGAAAATGTGGCGTGTTGTGGCTGGTTGCCAGGGCGTTGCTATGCAGGTGTTCTGGGTGGTTACTCCCTGGCAGTCTATAAGTCTGAAATGGCATGAGAGGTTCACTTTTGGGTGACCTGCCACTTTAAGAACAGTGATGAGCTAGAACACAAACCTGTAGCGATGACTACAGATCGTCTCATTCAGAGAAAGCATCGTCCTAAAAAGAACTTCAGGGAGCTGCTAATGTTTTTACACTACACCATTTTATTTCACTAATGCTAAGTGAGTCTGCAGGGGTTTAACAAGCAGTGGCAGATTAACTTTGAGTCTATTGTGATTTATTAGCAGATCACTAGATTGAGAGGCATAGCGGAATTCAGCTCAAGTGTTTATGAATTCCAGGGAACAGTATTAGCATGTACATCGAGTGCTATCATGATGGTAAATGCGCGCGGCTAGCACGACGGCGCACGCGTACGCGCACATGGGGAGCTGAGCTGCAGTCCTCTTCACAAGCGCGGGGGGACACGTGTAATATTAGCGCTAAAACCCGGGCCATCACGCTGTCTTTACGGCTCGTAAATCATCCACTCATTACAGTTCAGAATATAAACTTACACCCCGGAGAGACAGAAAGAGACAAACTCTCAGGCTAATATATTCCAACCTAGAGCTCTTTACGACCGCTGCCCGACAAGACAAAATAGCGTGCGGGGATCTCAGGGGTGGTATTGGACGGATAATGCCGGAACATCAGAATGCCAGCTGGGCTTTTCAAATGCACCACCACACATTGGACTATCTTTAAAACAACGAAGAAACTAAGACAGGACATGGATATTCCCGCGTGTGTCTGTGTTCAGATTAGCCGTAAGATTAAGATGTCGGTGTTGCAGGGGTGCTGGAGAGATTTGGAACATAATGCTACTCAACAATATACAGGGTTAGGAAAGGGAAAAGTTACACCATAGGCTACAGAAGCTAAAAAGTGAATAGCGAAAATAGTGTTGATTAGCTAAAAAGGCTAATCAGCAGAACAGTTTTGCATAGAGCACATTAATGTTGTCCCCGCTAACAGGGAACGTGCTCAGAACATTAGCTAACGTTCTCTAAATGTCCCCTCAGAGTTATCGAAACTGTTCTTGCAGTAACATTAGTAGAGTGTTTTTTTAATGTTATAGATCATCTATATATATCAAAAAAGTTGTTAGTAGAAGATATTTTGAAGTATGTTGGTAACCAATAGTGGCACAAAACCATTGAGATGTTTCTCAATCAATCTTCTTTTGGGTTACCCACAAGAAAAAGTCACACGGGTTTGGAATGACGTGAGGGTGGTGGAAACGGTTTTCATTTTGGGGTGAACTGTCCATTTAAGCAGTTTCATATAAATGTGTCGGGCGAATACATTAAAATCTACATGCAGCTGTGGGTATAGAGAACGCTGCACATCTTACTGCGCATGTTTACGCGTGTTTTGTGCGCTCTCACCTCGGCCAGCAGATGGCCATAGATGTTGGGTTTAGGTAGTCAAGGCGATGACCCGCCTTTTTCCGAAATGACTCATATTGCATCACACTTATTAAAAGCAAAAAAGATAATGAAGGGAAAATATGGACCACGCCCTGCCTGTCTGCACACCCGGGGCACATGTGACCCTCTCTTTATACTCTAATGCGTCATCCTTATAATACTCCACAACACCCATATGCAGAGCTGTGTGTCCCAGGTGGCTCATCCCATCTGCAGCAGCAGTGTAATGGTGTGTGTGTGTGTGTGTGTGTGAGACAGAGAGAGAGTGTGCGCATAGTGTGTATAGTAAAGCCACAGGCAGGCAGAGACCCAGCAGTGGTGAACAGCGGTAATATTGTGTGTGTGTGTTTGCATATGTGTGACCCCACGGTGGTAAGTGGCTGCCCTGCCGCGCTGAGGGATGTCTGGGGTAATTATCACAGAGCAGATGAGCCCTAAGAAGCCGCCAACATGGCGCCATGCCCCCTCATGGGGCACGGGGCAAAGAATCACACAGGGCACGCACACAGGGTGCACACACACACACACACACACACACAGACTGTAGGGGGTGGAGCAGGTGTGTGTAGGAGAAAAGAGGGTAATAACAGCCAGACAGGGTGACGGCTAAGAGGAGCCCTGGTGTGTGTGTGTGTGTTTACTTGTTGGTTTTCTGTGGTTTTGCAGGCTTTTCCACCTGAGAACTCAGCTGCTCTAGAGGGACATCTGAGATTACGAGAGCACAGCTGGTGTCGTCATAATTCCCATAACAACAAATTATTTATCTGAGTGTAAAAGCAACTCTCTGTGTGTGAAAAGTGTGCCAGATTCTCAGTGATAAAACATCTGTTTATCTGAATATCTGAAGGACCTGAGCTGAACCACTAAATCACAAGTTCATTCTGATTTTAGATCTTTTGGATTGGGCCAGACATCACCAACTAACCACTCAGAACAAACCTGCAACTAAATAAGTTACATCAGAAAACTACAGCAACTTCTACACAACACAATCGCTTACAGCGGCCACCAAATACAGCCACACAACGGTATGTAAAATGTAAAAATTTAGTTTACGTGTGCAGTTGTGCTTGTGGTACAGAAGCGACACGATTTATCTCAAATGCCAAAATAAATTCACTGAACACGGTTTTACTAACAGAATTAAAATCTGTTTTAGGTAAACCACGTTTAGCACTACAGATAACATTTGTGTACAAGGAACCACAACAAGAAACACGTATTATTGAGATGATGACTGATGTTCCCTAGTAAGGTGTAAACATGTCAAATGACAAAAACAGAGTACACACGTGTGTGTTTAACAAGAAAGACAGTGGAAAAAAGAGTTGGGGGGAGCTCTGATGCAGGTGTGCAGTCTCTCTCTCTTTCTCTCTCTGTCTCTCGGGGGACAGCTGAGATGTTGGTTGACTGCATCAGCAGAGTAGGTGGAGTGGACTTCAGGAGACAGCCTGGCGCCAGTCTGCACTCTATCCCCACTTTCTGTTTTACACACACACACATACACACTGATGGAACTGGAGAGACTGGGAAATGGCAAAAAGGGATGAGAGTCAATGCATAAGAGATGGCAGAGATACAATCTGAAATCCATTCACATTAGCTCCATTAGATGTGGGCATCAGGGCTGCATTGAGATTGCACAGCCGCATCACTGGCAGTGCTGGCTAACGCAGCCCGAGGCAGTGCTGGTGTAGCGATGCTGAGAGCAGACAGAAATTGGGTTTACTTTCCTCTTAAACTCAACACATCATCACTTCTGATTTGTCCACGAGTCAACAAGCAAGTGTTAGTTTGCCACACACAAGTGCAAAAAAACAGTTCTTAACTGCAAAACGTAGCAATGCCTTCTGGGAAATATACACTGGAGTACATCAGCTGGATACTAAAGGGCAAATTTACTAATGCTAATACCATTTCAGTGCAATGGGTGTGGCATATTTCCTTTAGCAAACTGGGGGCTTACACAAAACATACAATGTTACGCTAATATTATGTTAGCAGTTATTCGTTGCTAATGTTAAGACATAAATGTGTTTTGCGTCAGGTGATATTGGAAGGTGCAGTGGTGAATTTGCAGTGAATCGAGTGACATTTGGACGTGCTGGCGAAGTCGGGCCGATGTTTGCTGCTGTAATGAAAACAGAGATGAGCAGCAATGATGTCACTGGTGTTTTCTGTCCAATACCGCACAAGGTGACTCACGCAAGATCAAACCAATATCACACTCGGCTAAATAAGGTATCAGAGGAAGTGATATCAGCGCAAGACGGTAAAAGCCAGCTGAAGGTCAGAGCGCTGGTGACTCAAAGCAGACACAGTATGAGAAGACACACAGAGTCTGTAGAAATAAAAACCAAAGCAATCGTAAAACTCAACATGGCGGCAGTGGAACCGGAAGCCCCGCCCTTTTACAAAAGAGCCAATCACTTCTTTCTCATAGTTTGTTCAGTCTAAACAATGTAAAGCATGTTCAGTTTTTACAAAGGTTTTACTATAATTTTTTGGAAAGGTTTTTCAGGGTCAGTAAATTACCTTCCTGGTATCAAAAACGTTCAGCTTTGTTTTATATATAAATATATATATATATAATATATTGGTCATTGTGTAGTTGAGCATATGGGTTTCTGGGTTTCCTAAAGAAGCAGTACATTTCTTCAAAGAACAAGAGAACAGAAGTTCACAGTTCTTTGTGGAGCTTTAAAAGGTTCTAAAGGCTGCACTCTGTAAATCCCTTTTTAGTTCTAATCAAAACCTTCACTTTCAAAAGCGCATGATAGTTTGGAACACCACAAAACTATTTTACTGCATCAATAAATACTTCTACTGCAAACAAATCTATAAGCACGTCAGTTATCTCAATACTGCTGTAAACTCTATTGTCTAGAACTACCAAACTGGTTTCTTTCAGATGGCTTTTGCTGTACTGGTCCAAAATTAATGACACTGCCAAATTCTAAGTGCTTCATTCTAATCTTTAAAGCAGTTTTTTGCATTTGTCAGGGCCTCTGCTTTCTCTGACTCTCTCTCTTCTTGTAACCTGTCCAGATCTGTAAGCCATCTGTCCCTCGGGGGCGTCCCTGCCTGGCACAGTTTGCGGTCTGTCTGACCATATCCCCGCTGGCAAGCGTGCCAGCTGCAGGTTTGCTCTCTGCATCTCTGGCTTTCTCTTTTTTTACCCCACCCCACACACCCTGCTTCATATTTGGTGCCCACAGCCAGACTGGTGTCTCCAGATGCCCAGGGAGGAGGGGAGGGGGTGAAGGGGTTTGGGAGGGTACGCTGCCTTCCAAACACCAGATGCTGCCAATTAACTTCCCGCCACAGCCTCACAGAGGGAGAGTGTGTGTGTGTGTACACAACACTGGGGCAAAGGGGAAGAGGGGGGGGGGGGTTATTTGGGGACAGATGTATCCATATAGGTTTTGGTTACATTTGTGAACGCTAATCTTTTAAAGCTGCTTTTTCGGGGTTAACAATGAACACCGTACCCTGATTCACAATGGTAAGTTTATCATCATGATTTATAATTTGAGCTGAGCTGGGCCTGATTTCCAGAGAAATGTTAGTTTGGCTACATGTGACTTTAACATACATACAGTATGAAAAATAACCTGCAATTTTATGTTTTAAACAGAGATGGCAGTAGCGAGGCAAAGGTTATGGATTGCAACTTTAAAATGTCCTCAATAATATATATAATATAATAACATATCAAGAACAGACTAAATCGACTTTTGATAGTCAGGACCACTTTTTAGATAGTTCTTGATAAAGGTAAAAAAACTACAAAGTCGACCAAATCATGTACTGTGATTAAGTCAGCAGGTTAGTGTGAGGGTTAAGGGCAGGAGTAAATATCTTTCATATGAAAACCATGGGAGGGATATGGGGAATGGTATTTACTGAAGTAGACACAGCTTGTGTCAGACAGACAGACAGACAGACAGACAGCACTCCACATTACTCTCCTCACCCTGTGCTTTTGGCATATCCCCTCAGTGCCACACGCCACACTGGAGACACTCAAACATCCCAATTACACCCAGATGAAACAACAGATCAGCCACGTTCCTCTGAGTCCCTCTCAGATCAGACAGACACAGGTTTCCGCACAAGCTTTCAGTTAGTTTAACCATTAAAAAAATCGTATTTTTGGTCTTTTGAAAAACTGCAAATTCTTACGTAGGAAAATGCAAACATTCACCACCCATATTTACATATCAACACATATTCAGTATCCAGCAACTGGTTCATAGAGGTCAGCCAATCGTAACAGAGGTCATTTACATAATTTATGCATATATTAAAGGTACAGCAACAAAAAGGAACCAGTCATGTGTTCATGTAAAACAAAATATGATCGAATGTTTTTGGTAGAAGAAATTCTGACAAACATTATAAGTATAAAGTGAAGAATATGACGATTTTAAGCATTTATTTTCTCTTCTATTTCGAAGAGAGACAAAGTAATATCTGTTCTGGGCCTGTTATAAAAGATAAATGGGTCAATCTTACAAAGAAATGGCTGGGTCATATTTCATCCAAAGAGGGGAATAAAAGAAAATAGACTTTAGATTTTAGGACCACTAAGATTTTCTATTTTTTTATTTCAAAAAACTTATTTACATTTTATTTAATCATAAATCCAATAACGCAAATACAACTACAACGAAAACCGTTTTAATACATGAATAGATATTTTCCTTCAAGATTACTATTGACACCTTGATGCAAACAAACAAACAAACAAACAAACAATTATTTTTTTACATAGATCGTTGCTACCCAGTTATTTGATTTCTTCTGTGGTTTCATGTTTATGATGCAGGTTTAGTGGATTTATGCTCTGTGTTACTGAAGCACAGAACAACGTGAGGAAGCAAGCAAGATAAAGATACCACAGAGTCTCAGATGTGCTGTGACTTCTGAGCTAGCGTGTTTGATTGACGTGTGTGTGGAGCTTGGACACAAGTGTGAAAGCAGGGGCAGCTGGGTACTGGCCAAAGACTGCCTGCACGAGACGCAACCGGTTACACACACACACACACACACACACACACACCAGGAAAACACAGTCACATGTTCTGACAGAGAGAAATGTCTCTTTTCATCTTTATGCAACACTTAGTTCTGGTCCTCTAATCTGATTGGCTAATGGAATACCAACACTGATAGCGGTGTGGATATCTTACTTATGTGACACTACTTGAATTATACAGACATTTCCTTCGGCTAAGTAAAGGACAAAACCAACCATTACCAAAATGCATTACGTACTAGTTTGCAGCTGGAAAAAGTATTAACTCTCATGGCGTGTAAACAATTCAAACAGATAACTCATGGAGGGAGATTAGAAAAATAGATTAGCAAAGCAGACTGTAATTCGTTCTCTCGATGAGCTTACCAGAGGACACTGTGTTCTCTTTAATTTGTGCTTGAGAGATTAAAATGGCGACTTTGTCTCTTTCTGTCTCACGTTCTTCTATTAAAGAAGTGACAGATTACTGTTGGGAGAGAGAGAGAACTTCGCCTGCAAACGGGGAAGGAGCTCGAAACTGCGGCATTATGCAGTAAAAGGTAAATCACTCAGCCCGATGGAGCTCCACAAAGCTATTTTCACATATAACACTTCCGCATGCAAATTCCTAACGGCTCTCCGCATGTCTCCGGGTACGTGCACGGGTTCGACTGAGTATAACCTCTCTGTCTTCTGAATGTAAAGTACAAGCCGAACAGCCAACAACCTGCTGAGATCCTGCACGACTGATGAGTCTGATGCAGCCTGGATCGAAACCGCTTATAAAGTCAATAGCGTTAGTTTGATGTTGGAACACAACTGTGCCATAAACATTCTTTGTACGTGACAAATCAGACTAATGCATAGAGTTTATTCTGCAGATATAGAACCTAACACAGTTAAAGAACCTTTTGTTCATGTTACGCGCCAGTGTCCATGAAAAGATTAGAATTAGACGGTCATGTTGTGTACCTAGCATGTGCTAATAAGCTTTTCATTTGTGCCACAAAACTGTACTTAAAGTAATTACACATCAGGGAAAAAGAAGAGAGCAATTAACCTTTAGCATTATCATAGGAAACTCAGCAGAAATATTTTCGTCACCTCTCTAGTCGATATTGAAAACACTGCGTGCTGATTCCGAGAGGCCGGCCATTCTGAAATCACAAATAGTTTATTATAAATCATTTCTGACCTGTTGTGCTCAAAAGAACAGTCTAATTAAGCATATAAAGTCCTTCATCTCCAGCAATGGCGCGGCGCTCTGGCTGGGTTTGATAACATGGAGTCTGCAATTCCAATATCCCTCAATTATACGGCCCCCTTTCCTCAATTCTTTCCAGAGAATAGGTTGACAGATCGCCTGCCATCGTTGTCATTTTGTATCATTAAGAAATTAGGCCTCATTATCAAAAACACATACACCTATTCTCATCCCAATAGCTGCCAAATGCTGTTTTCAGCCACCCGCCCATCCAACCTGGCTGCCACAGGCACCACAGGGCCCACCAAACACACATGGCTGTAAATCACTGGTCAGAACTACATGCAAACAACCATTATCTGCCCATAATGGTGGCGAGTTCAAAGGGCATTCTTGAGAAACTCACCAATCGATACTGAAGGCTTTCATGGTGGCTTTTAATGAAGGCAAAGGGCTGTGAGAGAGAGACAGGTGACCTTTAATGTACTCCATACATGCATCCATTATACTAACCACAAATTACACATAAACAAGATATGGAGTGTATCCATATTATTAATGTGCACCATTCAACAACTTCTTAAAAATGTGTTGCATAGTGTGTATATATACAGTGTATAGTTCTCTGCAGTATTTTGGCTACTTATAATTTCCATTTTTAACGATTGGTCAGCTAAACTTTCAAGGAAACAGTATGTTGTCAAATTAAATACAGCGCCTACGCTCGCTTGGGCCCGCTGTGATGAAGTTGATTGAGAGAATAGTCTACTGGGAAATTTCTGCATGTTTTTATGTGTTTATTGGTATTTATCTGACGGTGTTTAATATTGCATACGTGGTGAAATGTTCGGAGAGTTGTGAGTCACCTGTCCTCCGGGGGACTGAAGCAATCGGAGCTGTAGTTAATCTGAAAATATGTTTGGGATACGTGTTCGCTCTGCTCACTTCACTACTCAGCTCGGTCTGAGCTATAAGCTCCAACACGGGCAGGAAATGGCATTCAGCCAGAACTGAGATAAAACATAATGCAAAAACGCCACTCTGCCCGGCCTTGTCATCCACTGTGTTATCCCTCCTTTCCTCCAGTCTGTCAGGCGGCGTCTACCCCACCCCACCCTCAATTTCTCATTTCCTTTCAGGAACGAAAGAACAGGACCCCCAAAATGAATAATGAAAGATTGCCATCAATGTTTTATGAAGTAGCCACCATATTATTTTGAAGGAAGGCAGAGATTAATGAAAATATCACTTATTTATTTGTGTCTGGAGGAGAGAAAAAGAGAGAGTGTGTGAGAGAGAGAGAGAGAGAGTGGTAGCGTATTAGTGGATCTGGTAGAATACTCCAGGCTATGTGGTGACCACACACTCTTTTCTCAAACCTACCCAGATCCTTCAAACGTACAGACGAATCCTAACATGCAGCGGTAAGATTCATAAAAAATCAAGCCCCGGGTCAACGAGCCGACGTTATTGAGCGAGAAATGGAAGGAAACTCTTATTAAGCTCATTTCAAAAAGGCCCAAATGGAGTGAATTATTCTAAAATTTGATCTGGAATCAGGTCTACCTGAGCGATGAGTCATAAGTTTCATAAGCACATATCAAAGGCAGACGTACACAACCGCCGCACGGGTGAAATCACGGGAAACCTCAGGATTTTACATGCTTATATTTGATCACGAATCAAAGGAAAGAATGACATTTTAAAAATAATTAAAAAATAATACAACAGGCCGTTGGAGCAGTTGAGATCTACTGGTTTGAGAGTCAGACAAGTGCTGCCCACTGATCTGGGTGTGTGTTCACAGTTTGCTGTGTGTGTTCACAGTTTGCAGTGTATGTGTGTGTGTGTGTGTTCACTGACAGGATGGCTTAAATGCCGAGGACAAATTCGTAGTACGCGACTAACTTAATTTTTTTCTGCTCATTTTAAGCTGGAATAGGAGGTGTATATTTAACGTTATATTTAACTTCTTCTTACTGTATGAAATTAATGAGAATGTACCGAGAACCACCACTGAGAGTAATGAGTATCACTAAAAAGTAAAATGTCCGGACACATTATGGAAATGAGAATTTTGGGAGGAGAAGTGTAGTTAACTGTCATGAAAATAACGCGTACAAAAAACTTAATGATCCCCAAAATAGTCGCCAAGTTCTTTATTCGAAATACGGCTGCTTTCTCGTGATTCAGGAATATGCTTTATGTGTGTGTGTGTGTGTGTGTAGCACCAGGCCTAAGATCAAACAGACGGAACATTTAAACAGAGCAGGTGTCTCTGCCATATCCACTCAGACTAACACACATATCTGTAATAGGCCACACCTGAGCTTGACAAACACACGCACAACGGCGTGAGCACACACAATGATCACAGCTGAGCCTGTGTTGCCACGGTCGCTATTTCCCCCCGCCTGCTGAGCCCGGCTGGCCGCCGCCCCGTCCCGCTCTCCAACAGAGAGATTACAGTACCTCCATCCCTCACTGTCTGCTTACCACTTCCTGCATGCACTGCATGATTTTCATTGAAAGCAGGCAAGGCTGCGTGGCTCCGCCGCCCTCCCTGCTCGGGCCCTATTGTTTATTTATGTGAGGGCGGGGCTTATGCACTGAATGGAATGCTGGGATTGGTACCGCAGAGATACAGGCGGATTGTTAACACACGTTTGTGCTTACTCTGTAAGAAATAACAGTTCACAACTGGAAAATAGGGAGCAGAAAGTTCACGACCACAATTTTTCTTCGCCGGTCAGAGTCCGACATGCATAAACTCAAAAGAGTTTTAGAGGTGAGAGCGACGTTTGTCTAAAACTTACAGTAAACTGACTTGCTTTCAATGACAATTTGGCATTTGAATTGAACAGAAATGACCACGCCCATCACTTTAATTGGAATGCATCACACTGTAAATCAAAATATAAAATGTGTGCATATGATGTATCGGTTTAGTTGGTATGGATAATTGGTATGGATAATCATTGCTTAAATGTATTACTACAAACTAGGATTACAGCAGTTGCCTATGGATTTCTCTACATTTAATTCAGATTTAATTTGAATTCCTTATATTCACACTACAATCTAAACCCTATTTGACCACCTCAGTTCAAATACAAGATATGA
Source organism: Botia almorhae (assembly GCA_036877575.1). Classification (NCBI taxonomy): domain Eukaryota; kingdom Metazoa; phylum Chordata; class Actinopteri; order Cypriniformes; family Botiidae; genus Botia; species Botia almorhae. The sequence continues at coordinate 12,143 of JAZGTJ010016394.1, forward strand.
ATCGGATTTGAATGAGCATTCTGAATTATAAGGGGAATATGAGTTTGTGTGTATGTGTGTGTGTGTATGTGTGTGCATGTGTGCATGAGTGAGACTGAGGGCGACTGAAACAGCTCCTGTCATAAAGCTGTCAGTGAGCTGATGGACGAGAGAGGTGGGGTAAAACTGCACACTTGTCTCTCTCTCGCCTCCTTATGAAACGCAGTGAATTTGTTTCTGTGGCCTTCAGAGCAAGCGTTGAATCACAGAGTGGCAGGAACGTTCAGCGCTGACCCCAAACACCCCCAACAACTCAACTCTGTCTCTACTGACCCGGCTCTGAAAAAACGCCCCACATAAGCTGCACTGGAACTTCCCTACGATTCGGCCCAAACGCACGGCAAACCCAAAGCAGTTGTTACTCAGTATCCGAACAAGTTTACAATGAAAAGATCTCTTACAACTGTTCTTCTACATAATTCAGTCCGATTCAGAACACGTTCTCAAAGCTTTTGTACAACATTCTGCTATAAAATGTTTGTTTAGGAGTAAAACTGTGAGGTGAAGCCATAGAAATAAATCATTTCTTA
>JAZGTJ010016395.1:0-12710 GCA_036877575.1 Botia almorhae
TGTGTGTGTGTGTCACAGAACTGATCTGAGAACTGCCTCTGTTTCAACGGATATATACAGACTATGGAGAGCCCTCATTGCCCACTGACTCCAGGATATTAATCCAACCCCAGCTCATCCTCACTGCCAAAGACCAATTAAACTCCAAACGCCACACATTCATTATCAGATTTAAAGACACGGTATGGGATTAGGCTTGTGAGGAAAATATTGGCTTGACAAATCATTTTAGCTTGACTGTCCAATATACCTGTAACACAAACCTTCTGATGTCATCCAGCTGGAAAAGACAGTGAAACGCTGACATGTTTCCACATCACTGGCGTTCAGATGTTTCTACATGTTCACAAATTTGGTCAGTTTTATTTCCAGGTCTCTGAACCATCACAATGTTAAAGAAAATCCATTTACCTTCAAAAAACCCTTCTGTATATAAGAAAATTGAGTGTGTGTGTGTGTGTGTATACACAACATGTCCCCAAATGTAATGTGTGTTCGCCTCAGTGTTTGGTATTTTCCGTAGTGCTAAATGGAAACAAAGGGCGGCTAATTCAGAATGATCTGTTGGGCATGAAGGGCTTTTCTCTTCTCCTGTCTGGAATTTCTGAATATCTTGAGGAAGCCCCTAATGACTGAAGCTGTCAGGACAATACTGACTCCAGGGACATCCCAGTGCCAAGACCTTTTCATCCTCGTTCATGCCTTGCAAATGATCCGGGATGAACCACTCCTGTCAGCTTAGAGACATTCTGCGTATATGAATTCTCCGCTCCTAAATGTGGACTTATGAGGGTTCTTAATGCTGATATTAGACATTGTGTTATATCTGTATTATAAGTCATATCACGTGGTGTTGCTCTGCTCTTTATGGGTTTGTGTTTGAAATACGGTGCCCAAGCGATTGTGAAACGATTGTGTGACGTTAATGCACCATTTCATAACCTATAGCCTGTAAACACCAAATGTTTCTGAGCGGAAATATCTCTCAAGCTTAATGTAAGAACTAAATTATTGACTTTGAAAAAACACTGCCAATGCATTTTGCTATTGAAGATTACCTAACAATACTCCATCTCAACACTGCACACTCGTTTTAGTCAAAAAAGACACATCGTCATCCGTACTCCAGCGCTAATGGATCTTATCTTAAATTTCCTTTTTTGTAGTTCAAGCAAGTCACGGACTACAACACATAACCCGTTTTCTGGTAGCAGTGACATGCAACCAAAATTCACATATAGCCAACGTGCTTAGGAATACCTAGTTTTTCACACATTGACAGTACAACATGCTTTTACCATGATGAGTGTTACGTAAGCCAGCACGTTATCATGATACGATCTCGCTATTCAAACGATATCTGTATTTGAAACATCGCAGCTATTCTGTAGATGAAATTTAGAGCCACAAGCCACCAAGCTTGTGACGTCTTATTTATTGAATCATAAATAAAACACCTAGATAGAATATGGGAACATCATAAATCTGCATAAACATTTTTCTGAAATGGTGAAGATGCACTGTGCGGTCAGAATATGATGGGAAATGACTCAAGTGTAAACCAGGATGATTGGAGAATCTCCAGACAGATGATACAGTGATAATCTAGTTTTCAGTTTTGTTGAACTGTACAGTGCATGATGAGTAAGGGGGACATTTTAATGTCTGAGAATTGTGACATTTGTGACATGTCAGATCAATGCTATCCTCCCCAGCTATTTTTATGGAAGGCCTCGCTGATACGTCTGAATAAATTTAACCCCATTTTTACCCACTTTGAATTTGCCTAGATTCTAATGCCATGAACCTGACCTGGTTGTTTATAATAAACGCTCTGCTTCACAAAATGTGATGTTGGTACATAAACGTGTAAAACAAGCAAGATGCTTAAACCTGTGAACGATTACACCCGCTCATGTACAGAACTTAATGGTCTCAATTGTGTGCCCCACATTCAGCTTCTGTGAATTAGTCGTACGGGTTTGCCTTCCTCAAGCAGGAGATGGGTGGTGTAGTATTGATTGTGACACTGTAATATTGCGGTTCAATCTGTACAGATTTATTCAGAACTTTAAATAGTGTTTTTGTAGTTCAACATGCCCAGCTGAATCATAATGTTCTCACAATGTTGTAAATGCGTATTGAGGGCTGCATGTTATGGCTGTGTACTGACAGTGTAGCTGCAGGAAAAAAACAAAAAACAAATGGAAAAAAAAACATTGTGTTGATATTCAGTTCAGCCAGTTCTGCTTTTACACGTGGTGATTTTTATGTTCTTTTTTTCAAATAACCAAAATAGTGCACTGAATCTTTAAAAAATGCCCTAGTTTTTTTTAATGCTTGTTGTGTTATTGTTGTACTCCGTTTAATTTTTGGTGTTTTTTATATCTATACATATATTTTATTCAATTGTAGCAATTGCTATCATGAAAAGGCACTTTGCTATTGTCAGTTGATTGCAATAAAACATTCAGTGCACCGTGCTTTAGTTTGTGTTTTTATAACATGTCACTTAGTTTACAATCTAAAAACACTAACGGTTACAGTAAATAAGATAAGGTTGGGCCATTAAAACATAATAACCCAGCGTCCTAAAGCACAGAATTGCTTAATGATAAGGAATTGGAACAATAATTAACTGTTCATATTGTAGGCAGCACACCTCATACTGTACGAGCAGATGAATAATAACTGTAAATAAATACATTGAATAAATACAGTTTTTTTCACATTCCTCTCACACATCTGAATTCATAACAGAAGAGTTTGTGAATTTCTTCTGTCCTTGACCTCCGGGGCTCTGAAATCTATAAAGAGTGAAAAAATGGTGTTTCTAAAGACGCTGTCTTCAAGGTGTGAATGGGGTCTGACATATTCATTTTGCAGTTTCTTATCGGGTCTGGTTGAGTCAGACAGTTTGGATTGTGGGAGGATGAGATGGGAGGCTGCAGATTTGTGTGTTATTATAGTGGGCTGGTGCTTGTTAACCTTCATAGCAGTTGGGGAAACCTCACTTTGAAAGCTGAAGTCCCTTCCAGCTGCTCACAAACCAGATTTAAGAGTGGCCACTGTCCACTCAGTGGACAATGTGAATTATGAAAGCCTAATGAAGACTGAATAATGAATCTTTGTTCATGTCTCTGTTGTCTTTTCTCATCTTTTCAATTAGTTAGGTTAGGGTCGTAGTTTTTAATGTATTTGGGTCCTTATTTGTTGAAATTAACGTTGCTGTGTCTGAATGGTAATTAAAATGTGCATCTTTGTCTATGTGTAGGCAGGATTCATAATTAATTTAATGACTGTAAATGAAGTTAGAATTTACTGGGCATAAATATTTTTTAGGGGGCAGTTGTGGCCTAATGATTAGAGAGTGGGACTTGTAATCAGAAGGTTGCTGGTTCGATTCCCAGTACTGGCATGTAACAACTGAGGTGCCCTTCTGCAATGCACCTTACCCCCAGTTTCTGTGTGTGTGTGTGTGTGTTCACAGCTTGCAGTGTGTTTGTTCACTACACAGTACTCCAATGTGTGTGCACTAACTTGATGGGTTAAATGCAGAGGACGAATTCCATACTTGGCCAGCGTGTCGCTTCACTTCATTTGCCATTGTATTTTGCATTCTTACTGCTGGTTCATTCAGACTCATGTGCATGACGTGCGTTTCCGTAGCGATAGGTTGTCAAATGGGATAAACGGCGCTGTCTGCTGTGGCTGTCCTACCTGCTAACCGAGCGTAGGGTGACCACCAGGGGCCGAGACCAAATCACATCACACATATCATAACTCATCCTGACTCGGCCTGCTAAAACTCCGTTGTGCTCGTGAATATTAATCATTCTCTCACGTCGTGATGTATGTGGGATTGTGTTTCCCATTTCTTGGCCGGCGGGAGAAGCTCCTTGCAGAATTTGTAAATACAGTCTCCCTGCTAGCCTTCATTACATTACCTGTCTGAATGGCGCTGAATCAATTTGCTGACACGACTGCCTGTGCTTCGTGTCGCAGGCGTATGAAAGCACTGAATGGAAAAGGAATTGCATTCTAATGGAAACAAACCTGTGCCACAGGTGTGTGCCTTTGTGTTATTTATACAATATCAAAAGTGATAGAGAGGGAAAACCATCACTGTGTCTGTAGATTTGCATGTTGTGGTGAGCATTCGGATGCCTTGATTATTAGCATCTACAGCAGGCCCATGATTTTAATGATACCAATCTACATTATGGATTAAAGAAAAAACAGAAATGAATAAAATGACACAAATAAATGTCTTGGGGAAATTTTGGTTTTATCTGAATTTGCTCCTAAAATTTGATATGAGTTTCTTCTAAAGACTCATTTCTTCCAAAGTTCACATTGTGCATTTCTGACTATGGTTTTGATGTCTGAGACAAATTGTGGAGGTCCCGAAAGATATCTTTTGTTTTAGGGTAAAATCAGCGGTCTTTGCTTTGTTTGACAATGTTCAATGATGATTAATTATTCCTACAATAGACAATACTGACCGTCAATTTTACTTCAGTCAGGACCAATTTACTGACACAAGGCTGTTAAAGTCACTTGGATAATCGTACAGTCTGTGCCATGCTTAAGTCCAAATGTTTTTGTGTGTATACTGAACACATTATGTAAACATTTACAATACAGTGTGAGGATGATGAGGGTTTAATCGGTTGACCCTCCTTCAGCAGCAACAAAGCTCTCCTGTAATTGCAGCTCTGACTTTCACAATAGTCAGAAGGAGTTCTGAACCAATCCTCTTTATAAAACTCTGCAGTTCTGCAATGTTTCCAGGAACTCTGGTGTGAATGTCTGTCTTGAGGTCATGCCAAAGCATTTTAATGGGGTTGAGGTCAAGACTCTGACTGAGTCAATCCAGAAGGTTTGTTTTCTTCTATTGAAACCATTCCTTTGTTGATTTACTCCTGTGGTTGGATCATTGTTCTATTGAAACCCCTCTTTTTTCCATCCTTCTTTTCCATGTTGGCGTGCTGTGATTTATATCTAATTATAAAGTGTTTTCCAAACAACTTAACTTTGGATTCCGCTTTCCACAGAAAATTGTTTTGCAAGTACTGCTGTGAAACATCAATAGACTTCAAACGTGTCCGCTCATGAACACAGTTCTTATGACATTTTATAACAAATGAAATACAGGTAACTACAAAGTGCATTTTCCAGACACTGTTTGTGTTTGTTTATTGTAGGTCTCCAGCTTGGTGATGTGGGTAGTTTTGTCGGCATTCAGAGGCTTTCCAGACAGTAAGCAAGGTTGAGCTGTCTAACAGTCCTAGATCAGTTGTCAAAGAAAAAGAAAAGAAAACCGAAATTCTCTCTTTTAATATCCCACAGTAAAGTGCAAAGGAGTATTGTCTTCATAAGAGCGTGTATTTTTTCTCATAAAGACTCACCGTAGAATGTAACCCACAGCTCACCTCAGCAGACATTAATGAAATCTAGATTAAACAATCTTTGATGAATTGTGCTCGCAGACATGCATCTGTAATTAATCATTGCCTCTGTGTTATATGAGGCAAGATTCATTTAACTAATCAACAAAAACTTCATCGTTTGTTCTGTAGACTAAGCTCAAACTGTCTATTATGAAGTTTTTGGTATGGTCGAATCTTGATCAGTATTGAGTCAAAAGATTCATACAGCTAACCTGTGAGTCACTGTAGCAATTTGAGTGTTTTATGTTGAGACCAACACTGGAGTTAATTCACACTTTATACAATATAAAAATACATATCGCACCATTGTGGTGATACTTCATATTCAGAGGCAGATCTCGCACACGTGTTAACATGCATGTATGTTGTCAGCTTCAAAATACTCACTGCAGAACATCACAGGAAACCCAGTCTACTGCGTTCTGCATGTTCTCTGCTTTTACTGGCTTGTTGAATATCCAGCTCTCACCACAATCTACAGCCATCTATAATAGATGAGCCCTAAATATGTAGTTTTCTATGGAGGCTCGACACAGCTTTAATAAGCTCTGTTCTAGCGATGTGAAATCTAGAGAGTTTTACTGTCTTTGCATTTGCCCCGAAGCAACTGTTTTAGTTTACTTGTTATTGCTTATAAAGGAAATGTACCTACTGTCTCTTGCTGCTTGACATATTGTAGTGCTGAAGGGCTAAAGGGTTTCATTTTTAACCTTCCAATTAAACCTGGTCTCCTGTTAGCTATTACTGTGGTACGTGTTATGTAAATTAAGGGTTTCATTAGTGGAAAAATGTGGTCATTTTGATTTGTCCACTAACCTAAACTACAAGTAAAAACATGTTTGCAAATGAATAAATTATCTTGGAGTGCTGGATTTAATTGATTTGGATTCTTACAGATCCCAATTAGCAATGTTCCAAAAAACAGAAATGTTTTTCTTATTGCAAAATTGCTGTCTTTAAGCAGCAAAGGTACTTCAGCTACCATTAAGAGGTACACTGCTAACTATGTGATTTTCACCAGAGGTGCCAAAAAGGAAAATGGGCAGGAGAGTAAAATATTAGCAGGGGGCAAAAACAGAAAACACTCTGATTTGTTATACTTTCCCTGCTGAAAACTAAAATCAGCTGAACAGAAGCAGTTGGATACCTTTATAGACTGGCTATCTGGTTAAGCAGGTATGTGTTTATTTGTTTTGATCTGTTTTTACAGATGTTTTCAGCATTTCTCAGAACAACTAACTAACCACCAGACCGAGAGACCAGTTAAACCTGCTGAGACATGCATATCTGTTAGGCTGGTTTAAAATGGCTTTTTCAGCATGGTTGTAGATTTTGTACAAGAGCCTGTCTACATTTTTCCTACTAGCTGATTACTAGCTGAGTGCTTTTACTGGCAAAAACACAATATTTTCATTCACTGACATAAACTACCCGCATTGACAATACATCAAAGGAAAATCATTTCATCTAATACCTGTTAAGTGAGGCTTTGAAGCTGGTGTTACAGTCTGCCAGATTTTACCTATGGTCTCACCCACACATGCCCTCACGTTTTCACATACATACACAACAGCTTATTAGGCCAGAAGTGGAGATAAGCCACAGCTGCTTGCCTACCTGTTAAAGTAAATAGTTCTCATATATGTTAATATGTTAAACACTGTTCCCTCGAGGATGCGGGTTATCGACTTAATAATGTTGTTTTTGCACTGCTTGCAAGAACTGATGTAGTAAACAACTACCCAGAATACCCGGCAATCTCATAGCAAAATGCTAAAAACACTCACAACACTTTGGCAATTGTAGCATTGTGGTGCCAATATGATACAATATAACAAAAGCCAAATAAATGTCCATCAGTTAATGGTGTTGCCAACTTTTGCATATTCCACCCCTCTGAATGTACTGTACCAATCTAGTTACATATTGTCATATTGTTGCACATTTTCTAGCAGTTAATGTATACTCAGTAAAATCTTGTTAGCTTTGTAGGCTAACAATGAATTCATAATCTCAGAACAAAAGTGCAAAAGGCAAAACGATATTTTATACAAAATGCTTTTTAGAAAGCTCAGTAAAATATCAAACAATGACCTTTCAGTTTTTTTATTAGGCTATATCAGAAAACCAAAAATCTATTTCTCACAGCTTAAATTCTTTGCCTGCAATTGAGAGACCTTTAGCAAGTACAATATCACAAACTATATATACTACAAAATATATGTAGCTTACATGTGTTCTTGAAAGCAAGCTTACACAATTTCTAAAACTCACACGGAGATGATAATGACAATGACAATTGTAATGATATATTTAGTAATGGTGACAACAAAGAATCTGGAAGGTGCGAGTCTTAGATATGGAAATGAGAAATACAGAAAACTGGGTCACCATGGAAAAACTGTGAAGTGTGAAGAATCCAAGCAGATCACATGTGATACCAGGTAAATAACACATTACTTACAGACTATGAAGTAGACTATGAAACTATTTTTTACATTTATAAGGAAATGTCATGCTTTGATATTCTGATTCATACGCATTTTTTTTGTCCTGTCTCTCACACGCTCCCCAGAGTCAAATCCAACACTTTAGCCTTTCTGTTCCTCCAGGAGATGTTGTATTAGCACCTCAGGGAAGCAATGAGAGACTAGCTGAATGTGCTCGCTTGCCACCTTCCCTAACAAGATTATGGCTCACTGAAAGTTCTGTCTCAGCTCACAAGCGTATCACATGCCTTACCTTACCCACCGAGAGCCCTCAGGTGATGTATATAGTGATTTGGCAGTAGGGGGTTTTTACTGTCACAGTTTGAAATGGAGGTTAGGATTTTTTAAATGTTATTATTGTATTATTTTACTTGTAGTAAGCTCCAGTTGCATTATAGGCAGGACTACAGTAGCTGGAATTATCAACATAATCAATAATTCATTGGTTAACGTGCATCCAGCTAAGTTTAAGTTCAAATACTCTGTGCTAAATTTAAACTTTAGAGGACTCGTTGGAGTCCTCAGTAGAGTAGCTGTGAACTAAACTGGGTTTTCATACTTGTAATGTTTTCTGGTCCTGGAGTGAACATCTGACCCTCAAAGGCACAAACAGACTATCTGCTTAAATACAACAATTTCATCAGTGTGTCATCAGCACCACTTCTGGTAGGCACACACACACACACACACACGAGGGAGATGGTGATGTGTGTGTTTGGGTTCCTCATGAGCATTATTACATGGCCTTACTACAACCAAGTAGAAGACATCCTGACAGTAAGTTATTCATCCTGGTACACCAGAGTTGAAACGCACACATGCTGTCGTGTACAGAAACATTAAAAGAACATTTTAACACTTAAATCTGGGTCTGTATCTCTGTATGTAGCTTTTGTAATAACTGTATTGCTGATGGGTTTTTATTTTTATTTTTTCCACTTATCCTTAGAATGAGCCCTCTTGTCCTTGTTATAGAGGTAAGAAATATTGTTGCGCCAGATGGCATTCCGCATAAATTCAACATTTTTATTCTCCTGAGACCAGGCAGATATTTCTACAGTACCTGTCTGCTTAAAAAAACTTCAGATGAAACAAACTTAGCAGCTGCTTTAATTTGTATCGTCAGCATGTTTGTATTCAGATGTGATGTTTAGACACGTGCAGATATGTCAATGATTATGCATTAAAAATTCTAGACCTTACTAATTCCATTTTAGAGAAAACACAAAAACAACGATAGTAATATTGTAATTAACTTCGGTTTGTGTTACATTAGAAAACACAGAGAATGTATGAACCTTAATGGTTAATATATATAAATTATACATTTTTAATACTGTTATGATTACTTTTATACATGTTTTGAAGCAGATCTGCTTATTTTTTGAAGACAACTGTGAGCAGAGAACTTTAGGACCAGTTTACAATTTACGTTCATGTACCTGTGGCTCCACCTGCTGGAAAAATAAATAATTTACGTTTCATAATACGATTTATTTTATTATACGTTTATATTTTACGTTACCATTACTTATTTATATACCGTTTATTTTACGTAACCTTACCATTACTGTTAATTCTGTGCGAACATTAAATAATTAATAAAATAAAAATATTATATAATATAATAAAAATATTTTCTTTTATGCAAGACCCTAATTATTTTTTTGTTATCTCAGTTTCTTTAACGACAATGGAGGCAAATTCCAGGTTACCACGGATTTTGACCGAAAACCAAAATTATAACAGCAATTAAGAAATACAAAGTTTTTTTACAACGTGGCAGTCCATTTACAATAAACTTACTATAATTTGGGTTTAGACACAAACCACACACAAAAAAGCAAATCAATATTAAGGAATACAAGAGTATCACAGGCGTGTAAAATATTATAATTAATTATATTTATCAACTTGAAGATTGTTCAAATGTTGAAGATTGCATACATAAAACTGCTGTTTTGTTCAGGGTTTGATTGTGAAGCTTTAACCAAAGAGAACTATTCTAAATGATGTCATCAAAACTGCGACAGGCAGGTGTTTTTGTTCATAAATCAACCCTCCAGCCTCCCTCAGGGTGGCTTGGATGAAGGTTGGGGGGCACTCTGCTGTTTCAGCTCCCTGCTGGCATGAAGATAAGGAAGAGAGTGTCTGAAGATGAGAGATGGGGGGCAACAGCGGAGGACAGTGTGAAGGAAAGTGGGAATGTTCAAAGACCGGCAGAAAAACTGCGTGAATCCTGTAGCCTCAAAGACCTGCAGGAGCAGAAGTCTACAGAAACTGAAAGCTCTGCTCAAAGCCCTTTAAAGAGCTCCTATGGTGAGGTAAGAAATTTTCAGTAGAGAATAAAGCAAAGGACAGTGTCCTCCCAAATAACCGAAGCTCTTCTCATTCAAAATCAGATACAGATAAAACTCAAAGCCAAGCTACCTCAAGCTCTACAACTCCACAAGATGTGCAGTTTCTCAAAAGCCTACAGCACCTAATGTTCAGAAGACAGAACCAAACTAGAGTTAGGAAAAGCACCAGACGGGGATCGTGAAATCTTTGTTTCGTAAGTGGAGTGATAATGGTGATGATGTTTAGCTGTTGTCGGTTCATTCTGGACACCAGCAGAGTGCCCAGACTCCAGCTGCACCAGTTTAGAAAATTCTTCCCTCACCCTGGGTTCCAGCCTGCTTCCAAGTCAAGGGTCAATCTGAGGAGCCCGGGGACCTTCACAACCCAGCTCAAGCAGAAGTAGGCTTTTCCTTTATTGCCTTGGTCTCCTTTTTTTAACAGATTAGGTTAATTGAGTTAAAGGAAGGCAATTTCCTTGACACTAGCAATAGCAAGCTAGCTTTGAAAGAATGAGAGCACACTATCTTCAACACCCTGTTGTTCACCTGTCATATTTTTTCCTTTTGTTACCATATGTGTTTTCTGGGCTACTCTCGCAGTGGTGAATGTATCTGCTCTGCCAGATCAATTTAGCATTTGAAGAGTCAAGTGAAGGAGGTGGAGACGACTCTGGAGTCTCTGAGTCTTACCACAGCTTCTCTGCCCAGTGAGACTGACATTATTTCTAAAGGCTGGTTTCACGCAGCTTGCATAGAGATTTATACAGTGTTTTACCTGGGTAAGCAGATGGCAGCTCTATACAGTAAATGGCATGATTTCTCGGTTACCAAAGAAAATGATTTTATTCTGATAATGTGCATAAATTATTAAATGGCTATTGGTAGTGACCAATAAGGAACCACATTTGCATCTAAATTTATTGATATGGATTCCAAACACTGAAGTGTAGCTTTAAACTGCTTCATTGCACTGATCAGTAACATTCTATGTGTAGATATGCTGCTGCACTGCAATGCCACTCTGCTGTATCTCTGCATTGTTGATGCTGAAACCTGATTAAATAGGCGCTTATGCAAGCTGTGTGAAACAGGCCTAGCAGTGGTTCTAAGTTGCTTCATAAACACAATGTTAAGAAATCCATTGTATTACTTAATTTAAAGTCTCTGGTTAAAGATGGAACCAAGGCAGAACAAAACTCACATCTTCCTGTCCACAGCTTCAGCTCCAATGCTGCAGGTCTTTCTGGGAATAAACTTGAGCCAGAGCTACTCACAGATGTCAGGAGGTGTAGTTTTTGATTGTAATCTTTCTGTAAGTTGATTTTAAAAAATGTGTATTTTTGTAAAAATGTAATTTGCTGCAGAAGTTGTATGGACCCCATAAATGGCAACAAATCTGTTTATTCTTATATGGCATGTGAAATAACTGGCTGTTTGCTTGCAGTGTGATTGCATCTCAGTGGATCAGTTATATCTTTAACTAACATGCACTGATAAGACACTTTATTCAGGTCCTTACAGCTTAATGATGCTTAATGAAGACATTAGTGTTACACAGAAAACCTAAAAAAAATCTATTTAACAATTAACACTTGAAACTTTGATTTGGTAATTAGGATGTATGATTGCTTAGAAGTAATGTGTCCTGATTTTGTCTGATTTTCTGATTTAAATTCAATATACTATACATGTTTTTACATCTGTATTGCCTGTCAGAGGATAATATGTAAAATAATAACATTTAAGATAATGATCTCCCACAGGTTTGTGTCTGAGGGAACGGTCGAGGACAAGATCTCTTCATTACAGGAAAAGAAGGAGCTGCTTCAGAAAGTCTTTTATGGAGCAAGCTGTTTCTTGCAGATCTCAGGTTCGTTTTTGAGGTGTGATGTGTGTTTTGGTTTAATGAATAAATATTAGTCTACAGTCTATATAATTTTATCTGTTGCTGTTGTCCTTCACTGAAGTAAACGCCAGGAATATATTGTTTTTTATATTTATTTAAATTATATTTCTAATTAAAAACCGTTACATCTATGACTGAGCAAAACTTTTTACTATGCAATGCAGTTTATGTGTAAGATAGCACATAACTATAGATAGCACTATTTTGTTAAATGTCAAATGAAAAAGTAAACATTTCCTGCATTTTTACATGTGTTTGTTTTACAAGTAATAAAAGAATTGTGAATATTATTATGCTTAGTACAAAGAATAAGTTATTAACTATTTCATAATTATATTTATCCTGAGCGGCACAGACTTTTATTTTGATAGCGAAGCGGTAGCCAAGAAATGTAACCGTGTTACACGAATGCAAGAAAAGGATTTCACTTCATTTATGGTTGGTGTTATTGACAGGCTGGATTTTTGCACAAACGCAAAAGTAAAGTTAAATTGCGTCATTTCTACATCGGTGTCCGTTATGT
>JAZGTJ010016396.1:0-12710 GCA_036877575.1 Botia almorhae
GCCTCTGACAATCAGTTTAGGGAGGCTGTAGCAGCTCCAAGTACTTAGTCAATCATGCAGTTGGGCAGTAAGATGAATGCCTGCACAGATGGTCAAAATCTCTGTGTGCTCACATGTCAAACACTTCTCAGAGAGCTCAGTGAATCTACTGGATGAGAGAAACCGCATCGAGAGACGTCTGTGAGACAGAGGCCAGACTATAACTCTCGCCTGGAGCTTTCATTCACACGTGCTGTCATCACAAACCCCCTCCTCACACTCCACAGAGAATGTAACCGAGCAGAACCGGCGAAGTTTGACATCGAACTTCTGAAGTTTCAAACTGTTTCAGGTGAAATTTGTTTAATGGTTGGCAGAAGCGATTTTCCCAATTTTAACACAGAAACAACATAAACCACATTTATTGCGCAAGTATTGGCCATCTCAGCCAAGGAGCTCCTGAATGCCATTTTAAGCAATGATAAACCCTCAAAGCAGGACCTCACAAGAGACCCCCAGCTAACAGGGAACGTTCTCAGAATGTTGGATAATGTTCTCGAAAAGTTCTTTCATTAAAAGTTATTAAAAACATTTTTGTGGTAATGTTACTAGGACATTTCTTAACATCATATATCACAACAAAAATGTTATTTTGAGATGGTTAGTGAAACATTTAAAAACTGTTACAGAATTAAAAAAATCTTTAAATAACGTTCTTGTAACAAAGCAGTAATGTTAATACAAGGTTTTAAACATTCCTGGAACCTTCAAAGTAACATTGCTAGCATTTTTGTTATTTTTTCTTAATGAAAATGTTGGGGAAACATTCTTACAACGTAAACTGTTAGCTGAGCCAGCAGTCCAAGCAGATTTAGGGGAGGACAGCAAATGTTGAGAGTAAAGGCATACATAGCTTTATCTCACGCTGATGACATGATAACTAACCTTATGCTCTGGGTTTGGAGGTAGTCTGGGTCAGTGGCGTTCAACATGGCCACAAAACTGCCCACGGGAATATTCTCTCTCCTGATGACCATCTGAGGATCGGGAAAGAACACGGGCCCTTCATTCACATCCAGAACCGTGATGTAGACAGTGGCTGTAGAGCTGGACCCATACACGACGTCTGGAACCAGTGGGTCTTCATTTTCAACTTTTATCAACAGTGTGTGAAACATGGAGCTTTCATAGTCCAGTGGCTAAACAAAGACAACAACACATTAGTCGTTTTTGTTTTAGTACTACACATGCCTTTGTCCAAAGCAACATTTTTACTGTAGGAACAATGTCAGCGTATAAATCTGTGTTCCTGTAGCTCAAATGGTAGAGCAACTGTATCAAAAAAACAAATCACATACCTTTACAACTGACAGCATTCCCTCATTGTTGTCCGGGTTGGTCTGGATCTCAAAGTTCTGGTTGGGATCTCCATTGATGATTGAGTAAATGGCTCTCCAGGCTCCTGTGGCTGGGTCGTCTCTGTCATCCACTGTCAGGTTTACCACCACCCCAGTGGAGCCCTCGTTCACTGTGGCCTGAAACTGCAGCACAGATTGTTAGCTGTCGCTTGTTCTGTTCAGTGTCCCCCAACAAGTGTAAGCAGATCGTCGTACATCGTACTCATTAGCATATGCGTGACATCAACCCAGCTAACATGGAACGTTCTCTGAACGCTCTCTACAAGTTCTTTTAAAGTTATCAAAAATGTCCTTGCAGTAATGTGAGTACAAAGCATTTTTAACATTAAATATCACATATCAAAAATGATATTCTTTAATTGTTAGCGAAAGGTTTTAAAATGTTTCAGTAATGTTCTTATCATCGAGCAATAACGTTAATACAATGTCTGAGAAACTGAATGCTTTAAATGATCCTAAAACATTCCAAAATAAATTTTTTAATTCTTTTGTTACCTAATGTAAATGTTAAAGGAACGTTCTTATAGGCTACAACTGTTGCTAGGAGGCATACACTTAAACATCGTATACATCTGCTGTCTTTAATTGACTTCTGTACCTCTACCATCCAATAATAATCCCTTCAAAGGCACAGCTTGAGGATCTGAGCTGATGACAATAGTAAGAATGAGAGCGAATGAGGCGTGGAGGAGTTGCGGGTTGGGTAGATAATGCAGGAAATGAATGCTTTGCCTCTTTATGTTTACAGAGATTAGCACAGCCAGTGCAGACGGATCGCTATTGTTTTTACGGCTAAATGCGCGCCGCCCTCAGTAAGGAAACTAATGCAGATCAACCTACAGCTGTATCTCCTCAATGCCCTGTCAGACCCTCCTTCTTTGTTTGGTACACGCCGAATCTGTGTCTTATTTCCTCCCTGCCACCTTTTTTCTGTCTCTCTGTCATAGATAAGGCTTAAGCTAAGCCTGTGTGAAACAGCTCTTGTTCTGTTTCTCTTATTCCCCCACTGAAGAAAATTCCCTCCATTCAGAGGCCCGCAGATCTCCACAGCCCCCCCTCAATCCGGTCCGATGTCACAGACCTGTTCAGGAAGATGAAGTGTTCCTCGCAGAACCAGATGAGTTCGGTTCCCCATCAGCTCTGCTATCATTTCTGTTTAGCGCCTTGTGAAGTGAGCACCTTTTCTACCCCTTAGGGATTTGCTCCCTTTATATTAGCTGTCCAGCTGCATGGAGGGTGGGGGCATATTGCCAGAGGTCAAATGTGACCTGAAGAGGGTGCTGCTGGACCTGGCTGCAGCTAAGCTGTTTGGATGCCTGTGAGATCCAAGGACTGCCACTTAGTCCACACTCCATCTTAATGCTTATGACTACTGAGTTTGGACAACAGATCTGAACCTTTCAAGAATTTCCACAGTGATGGAAATTGTTAATGTCACAGATGTGCATCTACATTGATAAACCTGACGCTTAGTTTTTCATCAGCCATCTGTCTCGTAATACTTGCATTGCATTGAGGGATACAGACGCACACGCGCACACACGCGCACACACACACACACACACACACACACACACTCCATAGATTCAGATCTCGCAAACAAATTGTATATTCTATCCCCCTACACTAACTCCACCCTATAAACCTTAACTCACAAAAAACGTGTTGCTATTTTAGAGTTTTTAAAAAACTGTATGATTTAGAAGTTGCTTCCTCATGGGGACCTAAAAAGGTCAAAATTTACTAGCATTACTATATTTGTGGGCACATTTGGTCCCCATAAAGTAGCCAATGACCAAGACCACACACACACAAATTAAAAATAAGATTCCATATAAGAGAGAAATTTCACAAGCTAAATTTGAACTTGTCAAAGCTCACAGGCACACATGCTGTAACTGCCGGCTGTGTCTCCAACAGATTGTTGTGTTGAGAGTTTTACAAACACTGTGCACCATATCAAGGTTATTCCTGCAGGATCATCAGCAGTGAATAGATGTGCTGTTTGTATGTGGGTGGCTGTCTGAGGGCGATTGCTTCTCTATTATTTCCATACACGCTCACAAACTGACCATCAGCAATTCCACTGTTCCTCACACCTGACCTCTAAATATTGATTTTTTGTTTTGATTTCTCAATGGCCATCTCACAAAATGAAAGACCTCTTCATTAGGACAAAGAAAGAGTCTGGTGACTGGAAAAATAAGAGGGAAGAATGAAACACCAGTCTGGAGATTGTCAAGCAGCCCCATGTAAGCTCTACGTTATTCCATCCTAAAACTATGCCTCCATTTTCTTCTAACATTTCTGAAACTGGCTTTCAGTGTCCTCAAAGAGCTGTGTGCATCTCCAAGGAGAAGAGAATGTACCTGTCTGCCACGAGCCGTTCATTACATCACTTTCATATTACTTCAGCTCCAATGAGAGATTTGTGTCTACTGCGAGCGCTGCAGGTGTATCACTGTCAAAATCACAGCAACAGGATAACTGCTCTCGCCCTCAACTCAGAGACACATTAACAAGTGTGGAATAAACAATTAAACAGGAGATGTCACAAGTGTTTACAGAAGGAAACACACACACACACACACAGACATCTTCACACCGCTGACCAGTCGCGATTCATTTAATCATCTGGGGCAGTGAAGCGGTCAGATGGATGTATTAGATCTTTGTTGGCTGCTGATTCCTGGGCCCTGCCACAACACTGATAAGACCCCAATCCCCCCGAGTTCACAAAGCAGCCAGCGGAGTGAGGAACTGAGCAAAGTTATCAGACCCCATAACTGAGAAAACAGGGCCAGCTTGTAAGGTAGCTGTTACCTCAAAGACCCCTCGGCAACACAGGGTTTGTGCACATGGCAGATACTTTTATCCAAAACAACTTGCAGTACATGTGGGGTAGACATTTATATCTGTCCATGTGTTTTCTGGGATTCGAACCCAGGACCCTGGTGGTGTTAGCATCATGGTCTAGATGAGCTACAGGACAAAAGAGCAGCAGTGGGGCTACTAGGCAGTCGTCAGTGAATTTTTCACTAAGCTTCATTTACTTACTGGTTGCGTCTCTCAGCAGGTGGGTGCTTACAGTGGCAGAGTCTCAACTCCCCACTGGGTTAATGGCTTTACAGACAGCTTCCCCTATCCGAAGATCTGACAAACCACTGACCTGCCATTACAAATCAAACAGGTGGTTTACAGTTCAATGAATCAACGAGTTAAACCGAATCACGCAGACAAAGTGTTCTTAGTTAAAAAACTTGATTTGTTAACCTCTATTCTTGCGTTTTTTGTAAACGAATCATACAGATCAGATCAAGTTTGTTAAACAGTTTAACAAATAAATAAAAAAAAAATCTCAGACTCAACAGAAATGATTTGTACACAAATTGAGCGTCGCTATGTGACGACCCACGATGAAATATGAGTTGTTTATAGTCAAATATAAAATATACAGAGTTGTCAGCTAGTCAGCTAGTTGAACGCTGCCCTAAAATAAATATTTCCTCCACATTGCCAAAGTAGAGATATTCAAAATCATCAGAACGACTGGAATTATTTGGAGTGCAATTATCTGTAATGTGACACACAGATACCTCTGGAGATTCAATTTGAACTGAACCACTACCTTAGAAACAAATAGCTTGGAAAATTCACACCTGATTCTTTAACTCCCACTTCGTCTTGACATCTGTTCACACAATCAAATCAACATTCGTGACCTTTACCGAAAACTCCACCTGACTTACACTTCTCAAATTGCACGTCTCAAAGTGGTGCCGTGAGGAAAAAAACGGCGTGTTGTTTTCACAGCTTAACGAGATTCTGAAAAATAACTCTTCTCTTTCCACCTGCAGTCACGCTGGGAACACATCTGAGGTGAAAGGCACTACAGAAACCTTCAGAGAGTCGCGTGAAGGACCTCTCCAGACGTGACCGTGGACGACAAAACAAATGACTTACTGCTGTACTGTGGGAAAATCTGTGAACTGTGGCAGCGAGACACAATGTGTTGTACGGCACTGAGAGCGCTACACCCTTATTGGTGACTGTATCCTTTTTTAAATTAGTCAAAATATTTAATAAACAAAGTATTTTAAGGGAATGATCCATAAAGCGTAACAGATTGTAACAATGCTCTGCCTCTCGTATCTAAATTACCTAAATTATCTAAAGGTATCTGAATTACCTTTGTACCATTAACCTCAGCATATATGTGTAAAATAATGAATAGTGCAGAGATTGTTTAATTACAACACATTGCACTAGCGAGGGTGTTCGTTTCTGCTAGAAAAGATCTTCTGTTCTCCAGGGTTCAATACATCTCTAATCAAACACACCTGAAGTGTTTAATCAATGGCTTTCCTCTCACCTGAAAATGACACACAGGTGTGTGTGGGCAGTGATGGAGGTAACCGCTAAACAGAACGGCAAACCAACAAATGAAGGGCACTGTCCTCATTTGCATACTTAGATCAGCATGCTGCATACTGTTTGCATCTTTACTGTTTGCATCTAGCTGAATCCATTATAATTAATCATTACTTTTAGGTTCATATTTTTAAATATTTTAATATGACAGTCAGCACTCTATTTCGTCTCATAAACTATTATATATAACTTTTATTGTTATGCACTTTAGTCTTACATACTATTTAGTACAGATAGTCTTGTGAATTAGCCTTGTGACCAATCTATTCCTCTATGACGGATTTGAAAATAGCTGATTTTTTTTTGTAACACACATATAACAGATTCGTCTGGCATCCTGCTCTCCAGCTCGCTGAATAACTGACACATTATTTCAGCCCTAAAGACACATTCGGTTTAAAGTTGTCAAAACAACATATATCAGAGCTTCCCTTGAGATGCAATGAAGACTCATGGCTGTTCACAAATTGCCTCACGCACATACTGTAGCTGAAACAGTTGTACTGTATGTCTCTGTAGTTCATTAATTACCACCTGGATGTAATAGTACAGATGGGGCTCATAAGAAGAGTATCTGGAAGTTATAATTTGTGTGCCGGGCTTTGTTCACACTGGACACAAATCCAATTTGGTTCGGTCTATCTACATCATTAGCTGTAATAATGATGTAGACGTCAGTGCGATGCCGCAGGTCTTTCTCATATGACTAAGACTAGCTTTCAGTTTCAGAGTGTTGTCGTCCTCTCTCACCACATCTATAATAATAATAATAAAAAACGTAAACGTTGCACTTCAAATGGTTTGCCTTCTATTAAAACAAAACCTTGAATTGGGAGTTTATTTTAGATGGAAAGTGAGGAGACCAAAATTACAAGAACAACTTTATCATTAGTGTACTTTAAAATAAAAAAGATTAAATATATGCCTGGAATATCACAATGAAACAAGTGCTGCAAAATCAGAACAGGGAAGCTGCATTTGATAACCTCACTACTAGACTGAACAACATAGCATAGCAACATAACATAGTTGTTGAATAACAACATCGCTGACAAAGAGAATCATACTTTTTTTTAATGTTAACTGACAGCCGATAAACTGCTCGTGTCTGATGTGTCTGTGTGGTAAGAAAGATTGCGGGCAATCTTTGACTCTGTGGCTTCGTTTTGAAGAGTCTTTCTACAAACAAATTTTAGTTACAATCCATAAAGTTATTAAACTCTGTATGTGCTCCTTGACAATCTTAAAGAATAAGATGCTAAACCACGACTGTATTGATTCAAAACATTTAGTACAGTGTTTTGAAATAAATGACAACTATATAGAGCCCATTAAGAACAGAATAACAGAAGGCAACGAGATGAAGGCAGTCAAGAACCCACACAAGCTTTGCCTTTTCCTTCAAAAAACATGGTAAACATATTAATATCTTCTAATTGAAACTTATGCTTAATAAACCCCTCAGCCTCTTCAGTTAATAGGGATTAAATGCATCATGCTGGGAAAGCGGAGGTTGATTTTACTCTGCATACTGCAGTACGCTGTCTGACTAAACTCATCTCACATTGAGAGACTGACAGATATGAACACGATCAAGTCATTTCTCATATCTACGATGGATACAAAAAGACACACAGCAACAGATGTGGTAGAACTGTAGCTCATGATAAGCAAAGCTATCAAGAACATGTCAAACAAATGTTCAGGGAAAGCAGTCTGGAGGAATATGTTGTTTTGTAAACAATTCCAACTGCTGGAATGCAAATGAGAAAAATTCCGAAGAAAAGATTTGCATAATATGAAATATGCTAAACAGATATAATGTAGTTAGTTTGGCATTTCCGTTACAAAAAGGAAAAGCTGTTCGGTCCTGTCACAGGCGCAGACGAGAAACATTAATTTATATTAATGCACGCTAAATACGCTGAAATGATTTTCTTTGCAGATTCGATAAAGGAATAAACAACGCTATAAGCTGTTTTCTCTCTCTCCGAACAAGCTATTTATGCCATGTTGGCATAGTCTGAACAAATGAATTTTTGCTGGAATTCAATGGGTGTCCTATTCATTTCCTTAATGAAAAAATATGATTTAATACTAAAATTACATGTGTAGTGCAAGAAAAGGTGGTAATGAAATCAAGTTAACACATTTTAAAAATGCTTTCTGCAGCCTCTGTACCAATAAAAATCTATGCATTCGAGTTTAACGTCTTTCCTAACTTTCTGAATGTGCTTAAACTCGGATAATCCCTGTGTGATGATCCCTGAGGCTGTTAATGAAGGTTATTATAAGGTGTTTTCCATATATATCATTTAATATTTTGGCAAAACCTCACTTCCCCTCTCAAAACATCGTTTCTTTCATCATGACGTGCACAAACCGTCAGCCACTCAAGATGATTGTTCCGCATCTGCGTGCGTTCTCCAGCCCTGATGAACAATCCAGCGGCTCTCTAAAGTGCGTCCTCACAGACACTTATTAACCAGCAAATGGGCAGAAAGTTGCTTTGAAAATAAGTGTGTGAATGCATTGTCATTATTTGCCAACAACCGAGTGCATTGTAGCGTTTGAAAGTGTCCTTTGTGATTACCTCATAAAGCTGCATGCGGCAAACACATGTGACGCCTCTCGAGAAACATTTTTTGTATCTTTTCAATAACAACTAAATTCTTTCAATAACAGAAAAAAGCGTTTGTACGTTTTGCATTGTTATGTCACATACATTGTACAAGGACAACACGTTCCCTGCGGGAAACATATTCTTCCGACATCCCATAAAATGTTTTATATGTAGTTAAGACAGAAGAAGAACAATACCGGCTGGCCAAAACGGGTGTATGTCTCAGAATGTCATTTTCGGAAATGACTTTATTCAGTCTAATGACTCCAAGCCTCAATATTCTGTAGAGGATCTTTGAGACATAGCAGGATAAAGGGGGAGAGATGAGGCAGAAATCATTTATGATCCAGAGAGCTCATCAGATTCTATGAACTGTCGGTTAATGCTGGTGTAGCTGTGGGAACTGAGCGCAGAAGGTCTGTGAGGTGGCGGGGCAGCAGGATCTGATTTCATGTGTCATGACTTTGCTACTGCGTACAACATTAACCACCTACTGTTTTCAGCTCACCCCAGCGATGCTGGGAAAGAAGCTGGGAAACCAAAACTTGAGAAAAAGGGCTTTCATAACTAATAGGTCGTACATTTACTGAGGAAATTTAATGTGATTCAAAACGGCTCAGTTTATTAAATTGAGAGGTGAACTATGGCTCTAATGTAGCCCATCACGGAGGAAAGTTTTAAAGCCAAGCACTGAGAAGTGACACAGAGCTTTTCTGACGCTCTTTCTTAAACTACTCCTATCAAGGTCAAGAACCACCACAGTGAAAACAACCGCAGGACAATGCCAGTATCCTGTGTTTTTTGATAGCACATTTACTCTGTCACAACCCATGGCTTTGTTCCTAAACCTAGAGAGATATCTTGCCGTCTACTGCCTGCAAAGACAGCACCCTAACTGAAACAAAGTCCATTTAAGAAAGCATCCGCACTCGGCGGCCATCTTTGCAACGCCTCCGGGCAGCTATTTCAGTCATACAAGAATAAGTTCTATCTACTTGAATGGAAAAGACAGATATCTCTAAAATCGCTGGCTAAGGTCACAATAAAGCAATATATTTCCAAACAACTATTAAACCTGATATCAACGGTGCCATAAATTCTGTTTCTAAAGCTCAAATTGTACTATAAAAAAGGGATGCTTCAGGTACTGTGTATGTACAAGGGGGGTCAAGTACCTCCCAAAACTGTTCAAACCCCCTCTCCCAGAGAGTTACTCTTTAGGGACTGCTGATTGGCTCTCTCTACTAGTAGGCGGGACTTTCTCTTGCTAGAGCGGCCATATTTAGTGCTGCAGTCCACATTCACAGAATCAGAACTGCAGTATCTTGAACCCAAGTCTCTTAAGTGAGGCAGCAGCTCTATGTGTGATACATACAGTGCTTTCTGTTCTGTAATGCTTTTGGTATTTATATATTGTAACTATAATTAACATAAAAAACCATGTATTGCACACAACTTCCTTCCCAGCATAATTATGTCAAGAGTACTCCTATGACAGCCTAAAATGCTCCCTCTGTAGGCATCTTACTAGTTTTCAAAACACAGCCAATCACATCAGACATGAGATTTTCCTTTTTTTCCTGCATTCCTGACCACTCCAAACCTTTCCGCAGCTAGAACGTGTTAACACAAAGTCAACTGGCCACTGTGAAAACAAGAATCTCTATCCGATTATAGCTGCCCCTCAGAACGCGTGCCCGGCTTTTGTTATCATGTTGTAGCCAACGTTGTTGATGTCATTAGCATTTTGACGGAGACAGAGGCGGCCGTCACTGCAGGGGTGCGAGGCAGCTCAGATAAGCTGTCAATCTACCTGACTGACGGAGTGATAAGACGGATCGCTGTGTGCTCCAGCTCTTAAAAGAGGTTCATGGGAAAATAGATGCCAGTTATCACAAAGTTCCAGGGGGTGGGCAGGCATGTACACACCACCTGCGGCAACTACCAAAACCTACGGCTGCTCCCTCCATGACTCTAAACCCCAGACCATGGAGCAGGAACCAGAGAGGAGATAATGGAGGGTGGAGGCATAGGTCTGCTATTATCCTAATAATACCTCGCTGTGGGACACGTTTCATGATACCATACATTTTCTGTGACCTAGAATAATCTCTGGACAGACAGTAATGCTTTTGTCACACAGTAGACATTCATTTTGAAAGAAGAGTGGTCAACGGTGGGCATGGTGCTAACACAAGAATTAAAATGATGTCAGAGGGAAACCAAAAACCTCACTGTGCTACTCCACTATGAGCAGTGCTAATGCTTTCATGTAGCTCAGCTAGTTAAGCATTGCGCTAGCAACACCAAAGTCATGGGTGATTACCATATTGGTAAATAACTTAAATGCAAAAGTTTAAAGTGTGAATCTTTTTGATCTCTTTTGAGAATAGGAAACTCAGTGAGGTAGTTTAAATTTAAATTGCTTTTCAGTGTGACAGGCAATTTGCAACATAAAAGAACAAATAATGCATGAAAAATGAGATGTCATAGCACCGAAACAAAACAAATCATTAAAACAGCCTCAATGTGTAGATCTGTTAGCTCTTATTAAAGGATTAATGGGTTTATAACATAAAAATACACCCTTACAGAAAATACACTTTAATTTCACATGTGTAGAAATGTGATTAGATGGCAAATATGTGGTTTTGGGACATTTTCGTGTGAATCCCCGTGGGAAACCAACGGAACCATGCGAGACATGTGGGGACGTTGTTTTCATGTGATTGTGTTTTTGAACATGTACAACTGTATATGTGAAACACTGTATATATCTATATCTATATCTATATCTATATCTATATCTATATCTATATCTATCTATCTATCTATCTATCTATCTATCTATCTATCTATCTATCTATCTATCTATCTATCTATCTATCTATCTACCCATCTACCCACCTACCCACCTACTTACCTACCTACCTATCTATCTATCTATCTACCCATCTACCCACCTACCCACCTACCTACCTATCTATCTAACCACAGAAGATCTTAGCAGCCCCTCTCATCACAGGCCGCGGGGCAAGATTCCCACCATGACAACACCCCAGACAGCATAAAACTCCTCATGAAGTAAATACAAAAATGGCAGACTTTTGTGTCTGTTCATTAAGCTGGGACAGAAGACAGCCGGCCTGCTACACATTAAATCACAACATAGTCGAGGGTATTTAAACTTTGGAGAGGAGCGACGTGATTGGCTGAAAGGTTGGTTAATGAAGAGAATGTATAATGTAGAGAATACTTGTTAAAACGTATCAATCATAAACACACTTCTGGCTAACGCGTTGAGGTACGTTATTAAATATACAGTACGTCATTGCATACATACATTTATGCATTTGGCAGACGCTTTTATTCAAAGCGACTTACAGCACATTCAAGCTCTACATTTTTTAATCCGTCCCTGGGAATCAGACCTGCCAACGCACTGCGAAGCTGCTAACACAATATTGTTGCATTCTGGTCTTATAACAAAAAAGTACCTTGCCGTTCCGCAGAAAACAAAAATGACATATGACAGTAAATAATGACGGTCAGGTATGTCCAAACTTTTGACTGATGCTGTATCTGGAAAACTTCTATGTTTGGCAGTACGTTCCTCAGGGTATCTCGCACCCTGAAGCAAAACAGCAACATTTGTCAGACGCTCCAAAAATCCACCATGACTGTCCATATCAACAATCAGAAAAGCCCTTTCCATGGAACAGCAATGCATTCTGGGAGTGGGCTGATGCTGGGTGGACGTGATGTATCTGGGAATCTGACAACAGCTCAGGGCACTTCACCACAAAAACATACAGCTCAAAAAATAAGTGTCTGCTGTATTTTGTTTTCTCTCTTGCCCAGCAAAGTGCAAGTGTGGCATTTTCTGACAAATTCATCACAGGTGAGCTATAGCGGATACAGAACTTAGGTTTGCATGTCGCGTAAGAGCAGTTTTTCTGCCCTCTGGGTTTCATATCGCAGAGGTCGCACGTATTTTTGATTGTTTAGCAGAAAACTTTTGGTGCATTATACAGCCTAGAGCTGCCAGCCATGTCTACGATTAACAAGAGAACTCTTGCGCACATGCACACACGCAGAGAGAACGGGCAGCCCTCCATCATAGGTTTAGACCATGAGTACTACAACACAATAATTTCAGACGGCAAACCAGAGGTCACAGAAGACAGTGTGGTGAGATGTACTCAGTCATTCACCTTTGTGTCTGTGTGCATTTGTGAATCAGAGCTGTCACTGTCGTG
>JAZGTJ010016397.1:0-12710 GCA_036877575.1 Botia almorhae
CTGCTACGCAACCTCGCGTCACTCCCATTTCATTTCCTTAACTAGCTTCAGAAAGAGGGCTGAGGCTTTGCCCGCCTGCAAATTGTGTTGATCTTATTCATAACTATACAGTACGTGTCTAGGTGTACAAAATTAAACAACTGAAATGACACGATTGGGAGTGAGATCAAACAGAAAAATGCTTTTATTATTTGAGCCTGTTTGACCTTTTTAAGAGGTGATACTGACATACCACACTACACACGATGGGGGGAGGGTTAATTTAAAGTAGCAACTGAAACAACATCCAGTTGTTGGTATATGTGGTTTGTAGATGGTTAGTAATCAGAAGATGCAGATAATGCATGTTTACCAGAGGACTAATGAAGAAATTAATTAATCTTATGTTACATAACAGTGCCATAACTTATATGACTAACTAGCGATATATTAGACTGTAATCGACTGAATTATTTTTAATTATTCCACAGAGTTCTAAAATCTGTGTTCTCTTTGAGAAACATACAGTACTGCTCTATCCACCAATCAGATGCTGATTTCCTGATGAGGGAACCCATACCCAGACTGGATTCTTACACACACACACACACACACCTCAGAGTCGTCCACAGGTTAATTAAAACAGTGTGTGTTCACAGCGTGAACTCATGAGGCAGGGTGACAAATATCGGTAATGCACAAAGCGTGTGTTTTACAATTTTCCCTCCCTCGTAAAGGTCTGCTCGTAAAACGGAGAATTTACGCTCTTCATTAGAGCTAATACAATTCACATCATTCTTATGCACAACAATTGGGATAGCTGTAAAATAACTGCTTTATACCTCCACAGAACTGACTCTTCTGTGACCCTCGATTGGCTGCAGTCGGAGCTGATATATTTACAGTGAGCCTCTATACTGCCTGATACATCTCTGCCTTATTGGGGAATTTAGAAGTGCCAAAATGTAAAATGATTTAGATATTAATTTTGTGTATTCTTGTCAAAAATATAAGTCTCCAATGCACTATTACAATTTACTCAAGACGTGGTGCTGAAGACACTAGTTTGATTTACTAGTCAGTTTTATAACCAGACATGAGGTTAAAAAAAGACTGTTTTTATTTCAGCTGTAACTAGTCTAAAACTCCACTTGGGCTGAAATATTGAGTGTGAGTTACATTAAGGTTCAAGTCACGAGTCAGTTACTTCATCAAGTACTTCCCTTTGTCCATTCTCCAGTAATAATTATGGGTAACTTTAGTCCCGGACAGAGAATGGGCTTTTAAAATGTTTCCTGGTGTCACTTTACCTCAGTCTAATTGATAAACCATATGAACTGTCATAGATTCATATATTTTAGCCTTCTGTGCTCTAAACATTGTCCTGGTGTTTGGCCTCTTCTGGTTTCCCTCATAATGACATATATAATCTTGAAGGCTGGTGAGAATAACTGTTTCCAGGTCTTTCAAGACCTAATACACATCTGTTCATAAAAACCGCAAATGGGTTTGGTGTTCTAAAGCTCTGAGTAATATAGAGGACCCTCAGAGACCACATAGTGTGTGTATACTGTGAGGAACAGAGAAAGAGAGAGAAAGTGTATAATGTCAGATGTCAGGTTGTGAAATTCGAGATGAGAGGGACTTAGACAGGTAAATAATTTGTTATAATGGACAGGTGGAGAGGAAAGCTCCAAATTCTCACTTTGTATTTGTAGCCCAGTTTGATATCATCGTTCCGTTTATAGTGATGCCCGTGTGCATCAGGATGTAGATGTGTGCTCGTGATCTCAGTCATCATCTCATTTCCTGTGATCTTTCACATTGTCCCAAAGAAAGATTCAAAAAGGGCACTGGAACATGTCATGGGTTTGCGTAAAAAGTTAAGCGTGAATCTTTTATTTTAGCATTTTTTCCTCATTTTTAATTTCAAGCATTTTCCAGTTTTCCAACATTGTGCATGGGGAACAGGCAGTTCCACATGGGAATCTATCTTTAGTGCTGTTTTTGAAAGGAAAAGTTCTATAAAGATATCTTTCCTTCTGCTTATATTCTCATCCATGTGTGTTTCCATTTTAAAAAGCGTGTTTTTGTCCATCATAACAGAAAGGGAGGATCCCCAACTAACTGACTGAGTGTGAGAGTGTATGTAGCTGGATGGTAGGTCACTCAGCTCCCCTCAGCTCCCCCTCTTTCAATTCCAGATCCTCCACAACTCCTCACAGAAGTACAGAGTATTTGTGCTGTAAATGATAGCTTGTTTAAAGCGAATATTATATTTTTTCTGGGTATATTTTTTCTGCGAGTGTGTTTAAATGGTGTGAGAAAACAGGAATAATAAGAGAGACAAAAACACAACATATCACAAGGAACACTAGGGAGAAAAGCTTGCAACACTGTCATTTAAATACATTTACGCTCATCCCTGTTAAAGCAAACATCTGGGTAATATTCTATTAGCAGTCCATCAAAAATACATGTGTGTGTGTGTATGTGTGTCTATACTCAAGAAGATGATGAAATGTACCTTTTGGGACATTAGGTGTGTCCGTGTTGCTACAAATGACATTTTGTTATTCTAAAATTATATACATTTTTCTTTTAGGGTGTGAGTTAGTAAAATAGTGAAAAATAGCTGTATATAGAAACAATATGGTCTATATTTCCATTTAGAAATGAGCTGTTTGTATTGGTGTATTGGTGGCTGATTATGCCTAGTTGTAAATGTATGTACAGTATGTATCTATGTGTCCTTGTGCACATATGTGTGCCTTTCTGTGTGTGCATGAGTACACTTTGTATACGGTGTGTGTGTGTGTGGTACATGGCTGGTTAAGCAGATACAGAAACAGAAGCTTGTTTCCTAATTAAAGTGAAGTGATAAAGGCTTTAGCCCAGTAAGTGTGCCAGGCAGTGCCAGTCTGCTCTGCACCTACTGATAGCTCTGTAGAGATGAAAGCTCTGTTAAAGACTGTTTAATGTCCCTCTCACAGACCTGCTTTAGAGAATCCCCTTAAATCACACCACAGAGAACTTTTAATGTGCTCTGGATATTCAGCTCAGAGTCCCAGGAGAAGTAGAGGGCTTCTGAACCACCAGGCTTTATTAGTTTAGTAAAAGGAGGACTTGATTTGCATAATGTGCTGTCTTTATGAAATAAACTCTTTTAAAATTCTGTCAGACTGGTGTCATGGATTCCTGTCATCTTTCTGTGGAAATATCTTTTTGTTGTTTTTGATATGATACATAACACTAAAAAACGTTCCACTAACATTACAGCAAAAAGGTTTTTTGAGAATGTTGTTACTGTTTACAGTAATTTACTGTTAATTCTATTTTGAAGCACTGAGAGTGGAGTACTGTTGCTGTGTTACTGTATTCCATCAACGGTCAACCTCCTGACGAACGACTTCCTCTGATTGTCATGGCGACACAGTTACATCATTCAGCTGCACGATGACAGTTTCATTCACCTACCCAAACAGTAGCTGAATGAGACTGTCATCATGTTAAATATAGATGTGATCATTTAAGGTCATGTTTCTAATGGAAAATAGCTTTGTGTAACATCTGACTGATATCAGTTGCTGTATTTGTGTGTGTGTCTGTGTATCTGTCATGTGAATTATCTGTTACTGTTGTAAAAAGGGGCAAGTGATGAATGGAAAGTGAGATACAAGATAAAAAAGAGAGGGAGGGTCATAACTACCCTTCCTGTGGGAGGGATGACTAAATGGAGGGATGGAAACAAAGAAGTGGATTTCAAAGAGGTCAGAAAGAGAGATGGAAACTGATTCCTCCCTTGACTCATTCTCTCACTCACTATCTCTATCACACTCTTTCTCTGACTTGTTTGTGTGTGTGTGTGTGTGTGTGTATGCACAAGTGAGAGAGACTGTTCTTTTCTAAAGTTGAGACTGAGCCCATCTCTTCTCAGTAGGTTCAAGTTAATAGTCTCTCTGTCTATCTCTCCCTCCCTCTCTGTCTCTGCCTGTGTCAGATGTAGTGGAGGTATTTGTGGGTTGCTGGGCTGAGAGAGAGACAGATTGCAGTAGTAGTTAGGTGTGATTCCAGATGAATGTGTGAGCCAGAGCTAATCAGCCTTATCCCAAACTCCCACTGAAGCAGATAGAGCTGTTCAACTGTGCTGACTGTGGCCTGCAAGATAGATGGCACACACTGCTGTCAGTACAGACCAAACACACACACACACACACAAAGAACTGTCATGACAGCGAGAGGACACCCAGCTGTCAGGGAGCATTCTCAGAACTTTGGCTAATGTTCTCCAAATGTTCTTTCAAAGTTATCAATCAATTTTATATATCCTATATCAAAACTGTGACTGCCCCACCATCACCCTGTGCAGCTCAGTGTCCTCTCTTTCCTGCTCACCAGTTCAGAGGAAGAATTACAGCTGTGGTGATGACTTCACAAATGTGCCCGACTCCTCTTCTCTCACTTCCACTATAAATAGTCTTTTATAAGTAGTATTTTATTAGTTAAAAATAAACAAAAAACAGTTCATGAGGAAGTTCAACACTTTTCTTACCTCACCATGATTCGGTACAACTCAACATAATGATTTATAATTAGAACTGTCATGTCAGATTTCCCAGGAAATGTCAGTTTGGTTCAACAAATAATCAAGAAATATTATAAAGAAACCCACAATTTTATATTTCAAACTGAGATCAAAAGTTATGGATTGCGATTGTTGATATTATCAAATAAAATGGGCTTCCTGCAGTAGCGTTTAGTCATTCATTCATTCACATACATTCTCTCTGTACCTTCCTGCCAGCGTGTCTGTGTGTGCATGTGTGTTTAGGTAAACTATAGCACAAAAAGGCAGAGAAGGAAGGACTCTGTGCGTTGTCTTGATTACCTTCCCCAGGGAACCTTTGCTGTGAAACCAATTTTAGGATAAATACCCAAATGATGTTTTTAAACTGTGGTCGCCTCTGCGCAGAGTTGAAACAATATGAGTGAGGTAGGGGAAATGAGACTTGAATGGTATTGTTTACAGTTGTTTGCTGTTCACACATAACCAGCAAATTTCAACATAAACATCCACTCAGAGCATGTAAAAGCAGAATCTATTAATAAAGCCCTTTCATTCTTGCCCGAGACGGTGTGAGGGGCCTTTGAGAAAACACTGAACTGGCCCTCATTTTCTATTTCATTCTTATTATTCCTCCTCTCTCCCACACAACCATCTCTCCCCATTCAGGGTTAATGACTCTCATCCTATTTTTCTTCTTTTACAGTAGGCCGACAATCCATGACCTCAAAATACCCTTAATGGTCTGAGTATATGGTGTATTTGTGTGTTGGCATTTGAGGTTGGACCCTAAATAATATGCATTATAGTGACACAGGTTCAAGAGCAGGTTGGGCCAGGAATGGTGTTTCTCCCAGACATGTCAACTGTTTGTGAGAGGGTAATTTCCTCTGCTCTGTATGCATTTGTATTTGCGCCTCCACACAGGAGAAGCTGCTTTCATGTCAAAGCCAAGAGCAGAGAATATTTTATTTCAGGGCAGCCACCCATAGTCATTCTCCTTGAGGTCTGAGTAGCTCTGCATGTGACAGCGTCTGTGTTGTTAGCTTTCTATTATTTCTCCATGAAATAAAATCTGAGGACACCCTATACCCACTGATGTCCAATAATGCAGCATATGGCTATTGTTTACACAACCTAAGCAATAACTCAACCCTTGAACTTTAAATCAATGCTCTGTTTTCCCTTGTCCTTTTCACCTAGAACTAATGCAAGTTGACACAACTCTTTCCCTCTCACTCTTTACCCCTCACTCTTTCCCTCTCACTCTTTACCCCTCACTCTTTACCTCTCACTCTTTATCTCTCACTCTTTACCTCTCACTCTTTATCTCTCACTCTTTATCCCTCACTTAGAGGGGTTTAGGGTGAGAAATATGTAATCCTTCTCTATTTTTCTCTCTTTCATGTTTTATCAGCTAACAGGGAATGTTCTCAGAATGTTGGCTAAAATTTTCTAAAAGTACTTTCAAAGTTTTCTTGCAGTAACATTAGTACAATGTTTTTTTATGTTGTTATTACATATTATTATATTCTGGACGCCTTCTTTAGTCTGTGGCAGATGGTTGCCCAGTTTGTGGTCTCCTCTTCACACACTCCAGTTTACCTATCAAAACATGACACAACATCACATGATCTCAAGCAGTATCACATGATCTGGTGGAGTGTGTCCCCGTCTCATTAAGCTGAGCTAGGTTCCTCTAGACAACGTCCAGTGGTTTAACAACCAACTGACTTTGTTCACTCACATTCTCAAATTTCATTTGCAACTCCCAGTTTCCAGTAAAACTGCATTTTCTGTTCTACATTAAATATTACTTTTTAATGTTTACATAAATAAATAGATGAATTAAATAAAAACCATGATGCTTAGAATTCCATTTTGAAGTGGTCACAGTATGTTTTTGCCATAAAAATGCCATTAATCAAATCCCGTGGATGTAAGTGACTTTGCTTTTTGTTTAACAAATCAACATTTCATGGTAAAAGAATTTGTCCAGCCCATATATGGCAATACGTTTGATCAGAAACAGACCAAGACAAGCTTACAAAGTGGAGCAGACAGCAAGGCAGAATAAAAGATGATATCCTTGCCAGAGGTCTGGGAGTGAGGGATGGAGAGGGAAAAATGAGAGGGATCAGTAATATCCCTTTCACAGGGTGGAAGTCGGGATGGGAGGGAAAAGGCAGCTCCCAGGGAAAGCCAACAACTGGCCATCATTCTGACTGCTTGTCCTCATCAATCACTCGCATTTGTTGACCAAGCAACATGATGTCACTATTCATTTCATGCATTCCTCTAATGTGGACCCAGGGGGAGTCCACCACTCTCTATGGGTATTTCCTGTCCCATTGCATTCTGGGATGTGTCTGTTTCCTTCAAGAAGATCATTTAGCTTTTAAATATTTGTGCTCTCCCTCTTCCCACAGCGAACAGGGAATGATTTCAGAATGTTGGCTAACATTCTTTAAAAGTTCTCTCAAAGTTATCAAAAATGTTCTTTCATTAACGATAGTAGATCGTTTTTTTTAATATGTCATATTTAAAAACATTATCTGAAGTAGTCAGTGGAATGTTTTAAAAACGTTACAGAATTACAAAATTCTTAGAACCAAGCAATAACATTAATACAATGTATAAAAAAGGCCATGA
Source organism: Botia almorhae (assembly GCA_036877575.1). Taxonomy (NCBI): domain Eukaryota; kingdom Metazoa; phylum Chordata; class Actinopteri; order Cypriniformes; family Botiidae; genus Botia; species Botia almorhae. The sequence goes on from JAZGTJ010016397.1 coordinate 7,196, forward strand.
CTGTCTCTAAAACTTTCAAAATAACATTTTTAATGTTTTTGTTATTAATGGAAGTGTTATGGAAATTTCCTCTTAAAACTCTTAAACTGCATGATTTGAGCCAAGCTGCTCCTCTTATCATAGTTGTAGGCTGTTTACGGTTGGGTTGAGCGAGAGCTTCTGATGGCTGCTGCTTATTTGTGGAAGGATGTGCAGAGCCGAATCTGGCTGTTTCTGCGCAGACAGAGCTGCTGTATGCAGTGATCACTGCTCCTGTGTCTCATTCGAAAGAATAGTGTCAGTGTGTTGACAGGCTACTGATAAGTCAGTAACTTCTAAAGGAAAATGTTTAAAGGCAGATAAATGCCTCAGGACTCTAACGGTCTGTCTTTGCATAATGATTGTAGTTTATTTTTAGTGATTATGAAAATGTGGTTTAAAAAGGCTCATAATAGCCTTTGTTCATAATAGGGGCACTTGTGAGTGATAACGGCTCACGAGTGGTGCGTGTTATCTCCCCTGACTTCTGTGGAAGCCCTATTTACTGTCCACATTCGTTTTTTATCACTTCCTGTGACTTTGATTATCTAAAGTTGATCTGGGGGGAAAGCAGGGTGTCATAGTCAACAGAGTTCTCAATCGATCACTTTTCAAGTCCCTCTAGCTTTAAGAAGCTTACAGGGAGCTCAGCACGCAGGTCAAGCTGCCCTTTGGTTTCTGCAGCTTCGTTCTTTGAAGCGCCGCCAGGCTGAAGTCGCTCCGCATGCAGGTGAGCCACCCGCGCTTTTATCGCCCATCCTGGATCAACACCGGGCAGGGCGGCAGGTGACCCACTCAGACACCCTCCCTCCTCCCCCATCCTTACCTCACCTCCATCCTTACAATATTGTTTAATAGTTTGGTTCTGCATTCCTGCCGCTCAGCCTGTGGTAGACACAGACCCTTCAGTCTTATTGCTTACACATGTCTACTCCTCTTTGCCTCAGCAGGAGCAGACAAAACAGAGAGGATGAGGGGGAGGAGGGAGCGGGCTGGCCATACTCCTCCCACCTTGAACTAATCGAGAAGAGGCCGGAGAGCTGTAGCCAGCCAGGCCTATGCCAGCGGGGTTTCAATTTGTAGAGGCATAAACAGATACTAAAGACAAAGTAATGGAGGGGTGATTTATCAAGCCAGTTGACATTAAATTATCACAACGTCCCCCTGCTGCCTGGCCCTGTAATGCCCCTGGTGAGAGGGCAGGGCTGGCCTCACGAGAGAGAGAGAGAGAGAGAGAGAGAGAGAGATGGAATGAGAGATGCAGTGTGGTCACATTTAGTTACACAGTGCACAAACGTGTCCAACTGTCTGCTTTTAATCCAGCTGTGACACTTACTGCCAACTGATTTATGGGAAAAGGAGCATATATGTGTGTGTGTGTGTATGTGTGTGTGTGTGTGTGTGTGTTGAGAGTGACAGAGAGAGAGAGAGAGTGCACAAGAAAGGGGTTAACAATTTAGTATGATAACACATATTCACCATTAACTATGAATTTTGCCTCAATGAACTCCTTATTGAATTCCTGCTTATTAATACTTACTTAGGTAGGTGTTGTTTTGTGTAAGTGTAGGTACAGTGTGTACAATTTATGAGATGTAAGATATGGTTATACTAAATAGGACATTAATATGTGCTTTAAGTACTAATAAACAAGCTAATAGACTACTTGTTCAAAGTGTGACTTGGTCCCCATACTACCCCATAATGGTACCAGAAAGGGCATGAAAAAGATGTCCTTATGTCAAGTTTAATAAAAATTGTAAAAACTAAATCTGTTTCTCTTGAAAAAAGGGAAAAAAAACACATTAGGGTCTCTTCTTTTATCGCGTACCTGGGAAAAGTTCTGTTGTATCTCTAAAAAATGTTTGGGTCAGACATGCAAGGCAATACATCCTAAAATAAACGTTTTTTTTTTTGCCGAGAAGTCATGTTTCAATTTTCCCGTTTCACTAGAACACAGTTATGCCTTTGATCTTTTCCAGAATCAGCCAACACATGGATAACACATCACTTAAACGATAAAGGTAAGAAATATGTTCTGTGATGATGTCATGCTGTTGCCATGGCAGTGGGCCTGGAACTAGGGAAAACTTTTACCCTGGTCTGCAATAGTGAATGTGAACATGAGTTGGCATGGGTTACTATGTGGATGCAGGTTTGTGTGCACCCTGGTCTTCAGGCTACTGATCTGTAGGTGAAATCAATTACACCTTGTCCAAAGTTTTAGATCCTCTCTGTAGGAACTTAATCGCATCAGCTTCTGCTCAGAATCATCACGATGGAGTTTCAGACTTGCTCTTTGTTCCTGGCACGTGTGGCTATCTTTCACTCTCTCACAAGGTCTCTCGCTCTCCTGCATTTCGATACATTTGTGCGTTCCTACAATACAGCGGAGAACCACTTATCATCATATAACTGTCTCGTTGTGCTTTCTTTGATCAGGCTGGGCTTGACATCTCACATCTGCTCTGCGTTTAAAGGCCAGAAATGTTATAGCTCAAGCGCTATTAGCTAGCATAACCCAAGAACAGCTTTACTGGACAGTGTCCCAGCTAACAGGGAATGTTCTCAGAAAGTTGGGTAATGTCTTATCAAAAACTCAAAAACATTTCTGTAAACATTTCTTAAAGTTATGTCATATATATATAAATAACTTTTTTATAACATTAGAATAATGTTTCTGATGTTCCTGTTTGTTTATTATTATGCACTGTGTCTGTAAAATAGTCAAATTTGTTTTGGTTTCCAATGTTCTTATTTGTCATAAAGACAAGTCTTGCCTTTGCCGTGTAAGTTTAGGACAATCCATTAGTGTTTGTCTCTGACTATGTTAATTTTAGTGACGTGAGAAAAAGGTGATTGTTAGTTAAAAAAAATCCCAATAACGTTTGATTTGGGTTCAGACCAGCAACTTTATTGATTTATTGAGAGCAGATGTGATCTGGAAAAAGTATTATTACTTTTATAAAACTAAATGCACATGCTGGAACCTCAAAAGTTAAATAAATCACTTTGATTTATTCAGTTTTTCTATGAATTTGTGCTAATTATTGCAGTCCAGGGGCCTATCATGGATAGTAAAACGCATATTAAAATAGACACTTCCCTCACTTCCCTCACACAAGAGTGTGTGTGTGTGTGTGTGTCTGTGTGTAAAAGAGAGAGAGAGAGAGAGTGTGCTCTCTAACCCTTCTCGGTCCAGGGCTTTACCTCCACCCCTTCTCCTAATCAGCCATAATCAAAAGTGAAATGCGTTTTTCTAAGGAAGTAGCTGGAAATTTTCACAATCTGCATTTTTTCAGACCAAACTGATTAGAGAAACATTATCCTGCTCATGCAGTCACCTCCAATCTTCCTTTCATCTGTCTACACAAATGCCAATTTATTTAAGCAGTGACCTCACAATGCTGTTTTACTAAAGTATGAAACACGTGGCATGACACTTCTGCCTACATTTCTGCATGATAGCTGGGGGGGGATATTGGGGACAAATTTTTACCCAAAAGTCAGCAAAACCTGACAAATCTTAGCAATACCTCCTTCCGGAGATGTCTTCAAAAGCTCTAGTGTTTGCTAGTGCTAGCTGTGTATAAAAACCATAAAAGTCTATGGAATGTCTCTATGTTTAGATAGATAAGTAAATGTGTGTGTTTATGTGTGCGTATATGACAGTTGTGTGCAAGACAACTATATGTTCAGGCTATGTGTTTCTGTAAACATCAAATCTATAAATCAACATCTATAAATCTCTGTTTGTATCTGTGTGAATGGGTAGTATGTTTGTGTATGTGTGTGTCTGTGTGAAAGGTAATCTGCTACATTATATAGCCTTTAGCAGTTTGCCTCCTGAGGGAATATTTGACAAGTTGAGTCTTGTTATTGAGGGGTCATTATTGCAGTATGGCTTTAGTGACTCTGTTTGACCTACGCTATATACTTGTACACGAGAATCTACTTCCTGCTTTGGGGCACCAAGTATATTGAGTATTGACTATATGTCAGGAATGTGCTTACTCTTGACAAATATTCTTCCAATAAAGAAGTGTGAGGAAAAGAGTTTGGACATAAGCTAAAAATGCCAAAAATGCCAAAATCAATAATGTTTTACCTTGTGTTTAGGTGGATTTGACATGTACAATTTTGACAGTAAATTCTTTGGTGGTTAATTAAATTTAGAATATTAGTGTATTTGACTATATTATTTTGTGCTGTTTACAGTCTTTGCTGTGTATTATAATACAAAAGCCAGTGCCCTGAGGTAAACAACGGTTCTGCGGTTTAAACCTCATCAACTCCAACATCAAAAGAAAACAAGCAATCGGCGCTCTTTAAAAATGTGTCCATTTTTAAAAAGGTTCCACTTGGGGTCAGGTTAAGAGATATCATTTTCACTCTAATAGTCGTCTGGATTGAGTGAGTTTTGACTGAATTATCGGCCCACTAGCAGCTAAAAGAAAGGAAGAAAGAGAGGTAGAGAGAAAGCGGGCGAGGAAGAGGAGAATGAGGCTTTGAACCTGCCACGGGGTCTGGCCCTCTCAGACACTTAGACGATAAGAATTATTAGTTTGTCTGAGGGAGTGGTTTTCCTTTCATCTCTCTCTCTCTCTCTCTCTTTCTCCTTCCCTACACCTGGGGTCATTGTGTCACTCGTTCCGTTAGCATAGGTGACTGTATTGAATCATCATGCTTATTTGTACCTGACACATGATCTGCAAATAAAGCAGCTTTAGAAATAGGCTTTAAAATGAGAGGGATGGCCAGAGGACAGAATCCCAAACCCAGAGGCTCAGTTAAGCTTAGCAAGCCATAAGGGTCATAACCTTGGTGTGTGAGAGAACAGTTACACTCCTAAAAAATTACTTTATAGGGTGGGGCATTTTTATTTTTTATCATTTTTATGCATTGCATTATTACAGTGTATCCACTCCTCCTAAAAGTATTTTTTGCAAACATACAAATGATGTTCAAATGATGTTTTATTCCTTTTGACCATATAAATGAAAGTTTTGTTTTCCCAACATTTCCAACAAGTTCTATTGCAGGTTATAACAATTTCCCAAAGTGCTGTGGCTTACTTTCATTAGGCGTGTAACATATATCAAAACTGTTATTGATTAATATATGTGTCATTAAACTCCGTGTTTCAACAGGGAACAGTCTCAAAACATTGGCTAATGTTCTCTAAAAGTTCTTTCAGGTATAATAGTTATAAAAACATTATTATAGTTATAATAGTTATGGAAACATTCTTGCAGTAATGTACATAATAGCATATGTATCAAAAATGTTGTTATTATGTTGTTAGTGGATCATATTAGTAATGTTACAGAATTTAAAAAGCTTGAATAATGTTTTAATAACTAAACAATAACGTTAATACAATGTGTAACAATGATGTGTGAATGTTCCTAGAATATTAAAAAAATGTTTTTGTTACTTAACAGAAATGTTAGGAAAACGTTTTTACGACCTAAAATTGTCTAAAATACAGAGGTCG
>JAZGTJ010016398.1:0-12710 GCA_036877575.1 Botia almorhae
CAAAACTCACGGACATTAGTAAGACAGAGGAGATTACACAGCACCAAGAAACATACCAACAAAAGAACCCACGAGATTTTCCAGGCCCAGGAAAACAAGGTAACGTGAAGGTCGTTTAAAGAGCATCAGGCTGCGTGGTGCTGGAGGGGAGCTGGGAGAGAGCGTGCAGGGAGCCTGGCTGTGAATCGGTGACGCTGGAGCTGGGGCTCAGGCGCTCTCCCTGGTGCTCCTCATCAATCTCTGCCCGTCCGCAGAGGGTCTCCATGACCCACATAGCAGCCCTGCAGCAGGGAGGCCCTTTTTTCTATTATTGATACCTCTGGATCACACAACTTCAGCCTCCATCCAGCAGCACAGCAAAGCAGCGTCAAAGGTCAGAGAACCCCATGCAGACTTTTAGCCTGGATGTCTCACCCAATGGCCACATGACTTAGCATCAGACATCCCAGCTAACAATTTTAGGTCGTAAGAAGGGGTTGTATTTCCCTAATGTTTTCATTAAGTGCCTTAATAAGCCATTAAAAATGTTATTTTTAAAGTTCTAGGAATGTTTAAAATGTTTATTTGTTTTATTGTCCACAATGTTTTATTAACGTTATTGCTTGGTTACGTTATTCAAACACTTTTAATTCTGTAACTTTTTAAACGTTCCAGTAACAACTTAAAAGCAACATTTTTGATATGCAACGGTAAAAAAGTTCTACTTAAGAACGTCTTGTGATAGCGTTGAGAGAACTTTCAGAGAGCATACACCAACGTTCTGAGAACGTTCCCTGTTAGCTGGGATCAGCAGCATCACAGGGGTGTGAATGGGTTACTCATTGTCCATTCAAAGTAAATGAAGCATTCACTCAACTGAAAAGCATTCGAGAGGGAAGAATGTTTGGAGGAATTAAGGTGTGCTTCTTATAACAGCTTATAGTGTTCGTTTTTTATAGATAGCTAGATGTTCATCACTGACTTATGGACCTGCCATAATAACTGAAAAACATGCCATTTTCTCCAAGGTAACAAATTAACTCAGGCTCTCGAGAAGGCTTGATTTCCTTGGCAACGCCATGCTGTTGCTACTCTGCTCTGCTGCCATAGGAGCCCCTAATCTCACCTTCAGATCTTTAAACAAACCAAGTGTAAACCTACAATGACCGGTGAAACACCATCCAAAGGGAAAATGTCTTTATTTTTTAAGAAAATTCCAGCACATTTCCACAGACCGGGCCAAACAAAGGAAGCTCTGTGAGCCGGTCTGATGGCAGGTTGATGAAGAGCTTTCAGTGAGTAATAAGTACAATAAACCGTGAATTCCTGGTTTCTTATAGCGTCCCCGCATATGTCTGTGGTTAACACTAAAATGATACAGGGCCAGGAAAGAGCCCGGGGTGGGTTAAGGACACAGAACTGACCCGCCCTGTTTCCAACTCGTGTGATCTTTCACAACGGTTCAGACGAGTAACAAATACCCAAAGGGGACCAGGCTGACTCGCTGCTGTAGCTGCTAGACACGCCTGAGGTGCAGAATCAGCTGGCTGGCTCTCGCAAAACAAAGACCTGCTTATGGAAACAACCGTCGCCTCGCTGACAAGATGTTCGTGTGTGTGTGTGTCTGCGAGCATGTTAACGCATTTTTTACAAGCGCATTTACATACAGAGAAGAAAACGTTGTGTCAGCATTGTCAGCATGTAAGAAAACAAGTGTACTTTGAAAAGCCCTCGATAATCTTCTACCCTAACGTGAAGCAAAGACGAAGTAAGAAGCTTCGGTTTGGAAACAATCAGCTATTCTTCTCCGCTTTGTTTCAGAATTTAGGAGATAAACACCATTCTAAGACTTGGGCAACGTGAAACACAATTCAAGTTGTAATGTTGAACTATTGCAATGCTTTGAAGCTGCAAAGGAATTCTGGCTTTGCGTGATGGAAATACAGTTCTCAGCAGCAGTATCTCATTGTATCTCATACAGTATCTCATTGTAGCTATCAAAACCGCTACGTTGAGCAGCCTGGCAGGCTTGGTGACAGCCCGTGGCTAAAGCGTTTGGCTGATTCTGTTCCTCTCAACTAGCCCGTCACTTGCACAAACACCCCGTTTGAAACGTAGGAGAAACATTGCACACTAGCGCTGCAAATAACGGCCTTTATCAGAAGCGCAGCAGCTGCGAACGCATTAGAATAACGTGCTGTGAGTCATATTAAGCCACCTTTGTAAAAGCATTAAACCACTTATGCAATTATACCCCCAAATAACTGCTCTCTCTTTCCAAAATTTGGTCGCAGTTCATTATGAATAATCATAAGATCGTGACACGGAACAGGGAAATGGAGGCCATTCCACTTCACAAAGCTGGAGTTTCCTACTTTTTTTGCGCGTTTTTTTCGTTGCGTAGCTTTAGGCCAGAAAAGAATTATGTCCAGATGCTTTTGCTTAACTGCTGTTCTAAATTCTGTTAATGTTGTAAAACGAATCGATCTAAAGCAGGCTGAATTAAATACCGTTGTTAAATATCAATGCGCTTAATTACAACGTTATTATCTACGATTTCCACCGTACTGCGTAAGTGGATATGCAAAAACCTTCTAAAAAGTCTAATGCCAATACAAAGATTTTTTTTTGAATGATTCTCAAACGTTCTAAATACTTTGTTTCATGTAATAATGTTAACAGACAACTGCCGGAAAACCTTAATAAATGAAAGAAATTCAACATAATACTGTTTATTATAAACAGAAACAAAGTTTGGCATGTGAGAATTATTAAGTCTTGTAGTTCAAACTCTGTGTTTTATAAGGTGAACTACACTCTATGGTCCATATTTCATCAATCTATGCGTCCGTGCTCCTGTGAAAATTAGGAACAGATGTGTGATTACATATGACATGATTTGAGTGCATTAAGGTGAACTGTTGAAAATTAAACAACCTCCAGCAACATAATATCTTTACATTTACTTAAGAACATAAATGCAGATTATTTACATGCAGTAGTTCCATTTATGCAATTATTAACATAGGAACAGTCATCCACAATGGTTCCTATTGGGCCAATACATGCCTCATGTTTACAGTTCTGCTAACCTTAAGCATTTCATAATGTCAAAGTTCAGAAGTTTAAATGCTCAGTGAATGACAAGCATATGTGAGTTCACCAGCAGTTATGTTCACTGGATAGTGCAGCCCATCAGAATGCACACAACGTCACACACTGCAAACAATGTGGGGCAATTACATCGTTCATTAAGAAAACTAATATTCTCTACTGATGAGTGAATTCCTCCACAGTGTCGGGTGGGTAATAGTCTGTCACAGATGGAGCGCCGGCGGAAAACCGGCGACAGGTAACCGTGATGCATATCGCACGTAAAACTGGAAAACTTATCTGAAAAGTTCTCATCTTATTGGATGAATTATGTCTTTATTTTAGCTTTATTGAACTATAATAAACAAATACTTTCTTATATCAACCCATGTTTTCTGTTCGGTCTTTTATTGTGGCTTTACATTACGTTTATGTATTTGACAGACACTTTTATTCAAAGCGATCTGATTTCCCTGGGAATCTGACCCACCACATTTTGTGCTGCTAAAACTGTGATCTGCCGATGTGTCATAATATGTCACAGATAGCCTAATGAGCACGGATGAAAGTGATTGGTCACTTTTCATGCCAGTCAAATGGCTCTCCCTGTCTGAGTGGGCGGTTCTTGGCCAGTGTAAACTGTAAAAAGCAGCGGTAATTTTGCCACAGTCAAAGCTCTAGCTTTGCAGTACTAGGCTGTTAATAACATGGCTGGTTTCAGAGCTTTACAGAGAACAGAGGAGCTGATGCTATGAGGGAATCAGAAGAGCTAGACAAGAAGTTCTTCTGCGATCAGATGTCTTGACACCTACAGACACGAAGAGAAGATGCAGCAAAATGTTCATAGCGCCGTCGCAGTTGACGCAGGGCGCACCGAAGTCAGATCCCTCGTGTCACAGCCACACGTTTTATATTAGCTAAAATAATGAAACAGCTTTCAGTGCTAACAATATGGCTCATCCCCATCATATTATTTAGCATCTCAGCGTCTTCTTCCCTGTTAGCTACACAGTGCCTTCACATGTGGTTGGTTTGCTTCAACACTTGTTTTAGGCTGTGACTATAAGGTGGTACGTCTAACCACACGTTTATCACTACGCCTCAATGAAAGTCACACCAAGTAAAGATCAGGTTTCAGTCTGAATCAATAGCAGTATGCAAACGGAGGCAGGCTGGGGGTTTAACTGTGCCAAAGACTAAAGATTCTGCAGGAGAAATTTCCCGGACAGCAGCGTGAAACTGCACCAGGTGTCAGGTGTTTACTTCATCTGTTAAAGAGGTTTTTTAACGTGCTGTAGCTGTAACACAAAAAACGTGGACACTTAAAATACAAGTTGAATGAATCACAAAACGACATCTGTTAGGAGTCAAATGATAAAACAACACTAATATAATTATTTAATGATTCAATTACAGATAATTATTCAAAAATAACCCATTATGTAGTTACTCTTGGAGGGTAATTGAAGTTCATTCACTAAAAATTACCTTGTGAGGAAATGGTTAAAAGTACCTAAAAAATGGCAAATGAAATTTAGTTCGGAGAAACTGTGTGCTATCATTTGTTTGCAGATTAAATATTTACTATATAATGTGGCGACAATTAGACATTTGTAAGTGTGAGTGCTCATGTGGCCACTGTATCAGCAAACGTTTTGAACCTGCTGCTGTTGTCAAAGCACAGAAGATTATTCAGTTGGGTGGATTACATCATGCTTGTCCACTCCTGCTGATGACCTCACCGCACTTATACTACCTGCCTAGGTCAATTAATCAATGACTGTCTATCAGGGTAATCGCATACACTAACATAATGATACAAATGTCAAAAATGAATGAATAAACTAAAAACGGAATCTTTCAAGAGAGCGAGAGCTACCTTTAACAGTCCACATATAAGGTCAAAGGTCAAGATGATATAACCACCAAAAATACACACGTGAGGGCTTTAGTAACTGCCGGTTCCTCAGAGGGAACGTGTGAGGTTAAGATTCAAGAGGGCTGTATTCTGAGCAGAACCTCTTAAGCACCAGTCAAGAGTCTTGAGGCCCACAGGGGGCTCCTGAGGAACTGTGTCAGCTGCTGGTCTCCTCTGTTCTCTCACGGCTCTGCAGACGTGACCAGATGAATCACAGCCCTCTAGACGCAGCCAGCCAAGCCTGAAGTCTCAGACAGACCAACCACACATCCCTGCTGAGAAATCCTGTTCACATACACACACACACATTTGTGCAAACAAGGCTGGACAAACACGCATGCACATGTATGCACACACACGCTCCGGCCACCCCCCTCTTTCACTCTCTGGATATTTGCCTGTGTCTTCACAAGAACGAATGCACACAAACACCTCTATATATGTGCATTTCACATTGTGCACGTTACGCTAAATTCAAATCCATCTTAATTCTGATACGTAATCGACTGCTGTTGAGAAATGCGGATCCTTCTACAGTTAAGACAACTGCAAGACAGATCAGACCAGAAAGATCTGTTCACTTTCATCTGAATAACACGTTTATGCAAAACAAGCCGTTCGCGATATAAACAGAAGCACATGCGCAGGCTGTGCAGCCCTGGAGGTCGCCGTCTTACTCCTCCTGTTGTCTGTATTGGTAAGGACTGCCACAGGTTTGGGACAGGGGTAGACAGAGGCCCCTAACATATGACAATAATGGGGATGTCAGATCAGGAACACAAAGCTGCCAGGCTCATTTAAGTATAAGAATGTTCATGTAGTCTTAGTTGAGTTAGTTTTATGCTTTTTTTAGTAAAAAGTGAAAATGTGCATTTGGTACGTTAGGAAGCTACAGTTCGGTCCAAAAGTATAAGATAACCAGTAAAAAAAATGCTATTTGCATTTTTCTTTTTATTATTTAGTTTATTCCAAACGATATTATCACAATAACAATTTGAAGGAAATGTTTTATTTTAAAATTGACACACAAATGACCTAATATGGTCACGATGATTCAGTCATCTTAGGAAATGTTTTTGAATACCTGCAAAAAAACAACTTCAATTTACATGTTACAACATAAAGGTACATTTGAAAAAGATAACTCAAACATTATTAACAGTGCTTCTATATTCTAATCAGTCTGTAATTCATGTCGCATACATGTTGTTCAACAGTTTAACACTGTTGTTATAACTGTGATCATAATCATGCTGTACAATGACACTCCTGTGCTGTTGTTTTGCTGTACTGCCATCTCCTGGAGTGTTTGCTCGCTTTTACACGCCCTCCTCACCACCCTGTCACTTGCCCTTCCTCTCTCTCTCCCCCTCTCTCTCACTCTCCCCCATTGGACACCAGCCTGACATACCAGGCCCTGTTCGTTAGCGCATATTTTTACCCGCCGTTACTAAATTAGGAAGCCAGTGAGCGAGAACTATGGGCGGCTGCCAAGAGTAGTATAAGGAGGGTCTGCTGAAGGCCCTGCCAGCCCACTAGTATGAAGAGCCACTTAGAGCTCTCAGAAAACAGGAGCCCTGCAGAACCAGAGGCCAAACAGATATCCTGGCCAAAAGACTCGCAGGACAAACAAACAAATATTTTTCATGTAATATATATATATGTATATATATCTATTTTTTTACCATGTACCACAACACAGATGCACTTTCCACAAGCAATGTTGATAGTGACAGGAGTGAGAAATAAAAAGACCGGCCGGTGGATATCAAACGATTTACGATGAGCAGACAAACTAATTATGTCTGAAGCAACATTTGAACATCTGTTGGTGGGTGTTTTCTCAAATAATGTGTCCAGCAGTCTAACGCCGCTTGTGAAAAGATTTTTCATGGCTTCTCAAACACACAGTACAGTATGGTCTTACAGTATGATCTTACAGTATGGTCTTACAGTATGATATCAGAAAGGCCGTTATGTGTGACGTCAGCAAAATCTCACCTTTTGTACAAAGACACTGGAAGTGCCAATGGCCCAATGTCACGAATCTGCTTACGTTTAATAAATTATTTAAAAATGTTAATCTTAAAGCTGCAATCGCCGACATTTTTTGCTTAAAATGAACAAAAATCTGTTATTGCACATGTACGTGACAGAGCGGTAGGTTTCTTGGGAAATGTGGAGCTGCAAACAGAAAAGAGGAGGTCAGGCTACTATATTGTGGATGGTACTTAATGTAGCTTGTTCTTACAGCAGTTGTATGGAATTTAAACTTCTCATGCATATTAAGAAAACCACTCCAAGTACCTTGCAATGTTATATTTTAAACAGAGATGGCGGTAGAGAGGCAAATGTAATGGATTAGTTTTCATTTTACCCTTAAAACTTTTCTTTGTTTTAAAATTCCCTAAATTCCAAACTTCCTGTTTATTTCCACCTTTAAATGGAAGATTTTCGCATTTAAAATTCAGTCTTTCGAGCCCCGCTGTATTTACAAAGCAAATACACCACAGTTTGATGAGGCGCACACAGGCATTCACATATAGCAATAATGCATCCTTTATGAGGCTGTGTAGACCTTAACTTGACCACACACACACACCTACACACCAACAACTAACAGACGCCATGTCAGTGAACCTCATTACTGCTCAGTCAAATGAACACAGTTCAGGGTCATTATATAAGGCAGAGGATTGGGTGAGAAATGAGGCTTTCACCCTTTTATTCCCATAGAACTGAATACAAGAATCCTGCTCATCTCTCTCTTTCTCTCTCTCTCTATATTCCGGTCTGTGTGGGAGGCTCTCTTCAATCAATACCTCTTTACTTCCCATACTCACTCACTCACTCACTCACTCACTCCCTACAGGTGACACACATCTTTCTGTTTCGACCTCTGGAGGCGGTGAACAGAAGGCATGGTACACACTACACAAATGGCCAGGATCAGAACCTGTCAATCGTGTTATTGATCGAGTGATATACAAGGTAATATGACTCTAAAAAGCACATTATTGTAAGTCGTGTAATTGTTTAATCATCAGTCAAAGAACTACTAACATATTCATATTTATACGAGATAAGATATATTTATCTTTATTAAAATGTAATTGTTCACTTTAATTGTTGTTTCTGATACAGTATAATTTGGAAAAACGAGAATAAAGTTGAATTGTATAGATTCAGGTCTAAAGCATGAGCCACAAAAACAATCAGATTTGTTTGATGGCTCACCATAATACAATGCACATCTGGTAACCCCTACTGACATACTGACATCTAGTGGCGTCTGACTGCAATAAACACATTTCTGTTTATGTATCGCATGTTAAGGCTCGTCTCAGCTCAGTAAATCATTAGCTGAATTCTGTTTCTCTGCATCTGCGTTCTGAACAGAATCAAAGATGCCACGAAGTACAAACCCTACATTCTACTGTACATGTGATACTGTAATGTGCACAGCAAATATTGGAAGACCAATTAAATACAGATATAAAAATGAGCTTGATCTTATGCTGAGGCAGATACACAAATACTGAAGCTAAATTACTTGTAAATTACTTGTAAAAACACATAACACCTAGGACAATACACACACACACACACACACATATATATATATATATACTAGACAACAAATTCATACGGTATATATTGCTTTAGAAATTATGTTTTCTAAATGTTACACACTTCTATAGCTCATAAAAATATCTATTTCAAAATATGACTTTTCCCCGCTGTATGATCATGATAAGGTCTTTGAGAATTACTGCAGGCTACAAAAGTGGCTGAAAAATGAGTTCCAGTCCATAAGACAAATGAGGTTTTGTAAGAGATGAAGAACAAAGAATCAAAGGCTTTTGTTCCTCTTTGCAATATTTACTGGCTAAAGCCGGAGAGCACAAATCACATCAGTTCAAAGCTGGCAAGAAACCAAACAAGACAGATTGTTGAAAGACGTTATTAATAAGATTGAGACCGTCCTTAGATCAAAGAGAAAACGATAGGAGCGTAATATATTTTAAAATATTAGCCATACAAAATATAAACAGATAAAACATTCATCTATCAAAAATAAATTGTTATTCCATCTGCTGTAAAATTCAAACTTATTGGACGTGATACAGACAGCATTTTCTGCCATGTCTCACTATTGTGGACTGTTTGGATATGAATCATCAGAGGAACTATTTGGAAGTTTAGTTCAAGTACTAAAAGGCTGCATAAACCCTAATAAATCTTTACAGCCTAGTCTGTGTTGAAGTTTTAAACTGACTGGGTTAGTCAAAACATTTCCCGCACTGATCCTAATAAATACTGAAGCAACAATGAGCTTTCGATTTGCTTTACAGAAATTTCAAGCGCATAAATGCGACTTAAGAGCTTTGATGCCTCTTCAATGTGTATCCTGCTAGGTGGGCAGAAACAGAGAACTCAACTATTTTAAACATTTAGACCAGTATCAAATATACATGATCATCCCGTTTGAACCGTACCACTGTTGTGTGAAAAAGATGTATAAACTTTGTTTGCTATTTTTCATAGAGTAATCAATATTTTTATAGATGTATAAAAATGATGTATATCTTTTGTTGCAACAGATCCAATACGATAAATATGTAAACACCACTACAGTATGAACGTTATTAAAATTAAATGAAAAATCTGACATTTTAGAATCAAGGCTTTTGAATGGCTTTCTCACATCAGATTCTCACGTCTGCGTCTTCATCTTGAGTTGTAGGAGCACACGTAACACCCCACTGCTCACTGCGCCATCTAGTGTACTGGAGGGTGTAATGATAAAACGAACCGGGGTTTTTAAAAATAGGAGTAAATTAATTTTTTAGCTTGTACAAATATTCTTGTATTACCAACGTATAAGTGTTTCTGTAGATCCACTGGTAAAGTTTGGTGCTTAGCAATGCATGTTTTAATTTTTGCCCAGCACATAAATTAATAAAATGTACTAATGTACAATAAAATGTATTATTACTTTAATAATAAAAATGCAAGAATGATATACACAAAAGAATGATTTGTTTTAAACCTTATTAATAGCTAAAATGTGTTAATGACCTAAATATCCTCATGACCTCTCTCTTACGCTCTCTCTTACGCATACACACACAATAACAACTGACAATATAGTTTGTAACAAGTTTATTAAGAAACAAGTCAAACGAAACACTTCAGTTAACAGTCCTCCTCGCTTCCAATTAACAACAGAGAAAGAAATGCCAAAGACCATATAAAAGCAACCCTGTTCCTTTAGGGGCCAAGGGGAAAGAAAAGCAAATATCAATACAGAAATACACGTTTCATCATAGCCGAACCTGATAATGAAAGAAAGGTATACCTGCATCAATAACTTAAAACGATTAAGAAAATAAACATTTATTCATTCATAAAAAAGAAAAAGAGCCATTAACTCCCTGGTGTGTTTACCTTAATGCCTGCATTAAGTAAAGGGGTTATATTAAAGCTAACGGGGGGCCAGCAAAAGGTATTTCTTTGAAACACAGCATAAGACACACCTAGAAATACACGGGTAAATCTGCAGGGAGGGTGTATACAGTATAATGATAGCAGGACTGTTTTGTTGACTCCAGTTTGGTTCATTTCTGTTTTGAGCATCTTCAAAATAAAGTTAGACTCTAATAATGTTCCGGTACGTGGTTTATGAGCATTCGCCGTCACTGTGCAAGTGGCCAATCCAACTATATAAAGCTCTGACATTCTACTAAACCAAGATTAGCACTTCCTGCACCCATCACGCGAACCTTCTCTTTATAAATACGCTCTTGTTTGTGTACATTTGTTTGTATTTGGTTTAAGCTAGAGGTAGGCCAAACCTTCTGACTGCATCATCAGGAAATAAAAAGCCAGGCTGTTAAATGTACTAACTGACTGCTGTAAATAAACAATATGTTATGCTAAATCAACAAATGATTCAAAGTCTTGTAAACACAATCATCAGAAGAGGTTAATTCATGAGAATCGAGCCATTTTTGTCCATCTGCACTGTATATATATATATATGGTGTCCATTTCTGAAATTCAATGTATATCACTTTCTTACCTTCCTTTTTCACTTCAACATGTCATTCTGTTTCTCAGCAATTTCCCTCAACAAAAAAACATCCTGTTCAGCTACACTATCACACATTTTATTGTCCAAGTACAGCGTTCTACATCCCATAAACACAATCTAGCACCTTCTGGAGCACAATCTAGCACCTTGGTCTGGAGAAACGTTTAGTTTCACTGTGTACTTGTATATGATTTAAATAACCATTAACTCCACTTATAACCATAAACTGGTATATAATCATCTTAGAGAGATATGCACATAACATGCATAAAACAGCATAAATAGCAATAATTTATACGTAACTTGTTTATTTAAGTCTGGTTTACACCTGCTTTATATTGTTAAATGTGTTGTTTCAGATGACAAACAGCTGAATACGTTAACTTCAACATTATCAAGGGCTCATCAAAACCTGAAACCTATTTTTTGTGTGTCAAAAATATAATATTTAATGATGTCTTAATTCAGGCTAACCTCATTTTCTGAAAATGTATTCATTTTGGAAACTCCAACGAAAATAAAAACATAGAGCAAAAAACTATGAGGCCTGCCCACATTTCTGTCATGAGAAACCTAAACCGTCGAAACATAAATGGAAGATAAAGCAGAGCGACTACAAAACTCGGAAGGGTATAAAATGTGTCTAGAGCGCGCTCAGAGTAACACTGACCTCACAATTCACTTCCTGCTGATTGGTTCGTGTTCAAAGCACGTTTCAACTGACTGTAGCAGGAAGCGTGTGGGAGACAAGAGAACATGGAGAAGGATTGTGGATGGAAAATACCTCTTTATCCCTAAAATCAGCAGCCTCTTTCTTTACAAAAAAAAACATGTCTACTCTACTGCACAAATCTAGCTAGCAACACGTACTAGTATCCGACGAAAGCACGAGGACAGACAAGTTTATATATATGAAAATGAAACTACGAAAAGTAAACATACTGACTTTCACACACAATATGAATAAAATAATAATAAAAAATGCCATTTCATTACAATAGGGCTAAAAATAAAATAAGATGCCTTGCATAGGGGRAACAAGAGCAAACATAGGTAGGAAAACCATGCATACCGAAAGGCAATATGGAGACTTGAACTGAATGTGTGACATAGTGCAAAAATCCCAAGGAGAAACAAGGGACTAAATTAAATGCAAATGAATCTCTGACTCGTATCAATACCAGCCCAACCCACCCAGCCCCTTCACCAGGCTAAAAGAGGGACCACTGTTACCCCCGCCTCCCAACCTTCCCACCCAAAAATCCCCACTGGTGTGGACTTTGGTCAGTCCTGTGATAAGCGAGACATGAGGAGATGAGATTGCCGTGGTGATGGAGGTCTTATGACCCAATCCCCGCCCACTTTGGTGAATGCCCGCTAGCGCATCTTGTGATCATCAGTGTTGCCCATGTTGGAGCCAGGGCTGGGGTCCTGCTGTCGCCTGGGCTGGGTCATCACACAAACACGCATACACACGTAAACAATCACACATGCAAAACATGCACAAAGGTACACACACACACACACAGACCAACAGACAGACCAAAACAGAAACATAATACAGTTAGAATAGTTGTGCTGAGTTTCGAGTTATTGCATCTAAAATATCCTTCATTGTACATT
>JAZGTJ010016399.1:0-12709 GCA_036877575.1 Botia almorhae
GCATTGGTTTATCGGTCAGTAGCCCACGTATGAAGTTCAGAATAAGGTCAACGATTTGAATGTTCTTCTGTTACTGTATACTGTTTATTAAGCATAGACTCTTAAGTCACTGAGTGTCGTGACTCATGAGTTTCCTGTCCCAAACAGATTGATGTATCCGTACAATAATTATTTTTTCTCAGTTGTTTCAGTATAGGGGTTGGCACAACATCTAAACAACGACTTTGTGTTAAATACCCTTCAACATAAATTTAGCGCTGCAGATCCAACAAGACCATCACAAGCGGAATAGTTTGTAACTGAACGCAGCCAAAAACCATAGGGAGCAGTGCCCCCTAGTGATCTACATAACAAGTACACCTATTAATATAGTAATAAAGCAGAAACATTTATGTAGTGATTAGGCTGCAAAACAGACTACATACAATATAAAACATACTTTAATATTAATCTACAATATGCATTTTGGTGTTTCAGATAGTAAACCAAAGCTTGCAGATTCAAACTCTGTAAAATGTATTATCAACATTTCACTAACCATTAAGAGTCAGACTCAGTTGAGTGTCACATAAATAGACATTCAAAATGTGTTAAGGAGACTTCCTAGACTAAAATTGGGAAACACTGACAAATGACAAAAATACTATTTATATATATAAATATATAAAAACAGTGAACAAATGAATGGCAATAAGCTTTTATTTAAACATTAAGGCAGTGTCTGTTTTTTTTCTGTTTAATTCTTACACTGCTATCCACAAAGCTTGCTGGTGGCCATGTTGAAATACAACAGTGTAAATATCAATCTTAATCAGCAAATCACATAAATATGTACATCCTTTAAGGTCTATTTACACTCCTTGCTATAATACAATGGGTCTTAATTAAAAAAAAAAGAATATGCACAAAACGGTTGTACAAAACAGATGCAACCCAAAACGTACTGAACCTTACTATTCTAAGAGGGGCGCCCATCATCCATTGCTCATCCATCATCAGCTCTCTCCTCTTCGTTCACTTTAATTTTTCAGCTTTATTAATGTTTATTGACTATAAAAGAATAGCCTTCTTAGGTAAGGAAAGTGCAACCCTGTCCTCAGTACAAAGGGCACCTGACAACAAATTCAACAGTCAATATATAGGAAGGAAGGGGCAGGGCTCACTATACAAGACAACACTGGATTTTAGAGTGACTTTTCCACTAAATACTGTCCAGAGTGATATGTCTGAGAACAAATTTCAAAATCAGAGCATTCTGGGATGTTATGAATTGTTCTTTTTAATGCTTCTGTAATGGTTAAAGTATAGCTACTTTTTGTACACCCTGTTTAGGAACAGAAGGTTCTTCATGAGAGTGTATTTAGGATTGAAGTGACTGCAAATAAAGCCCCATTTTACAAAACCACACAAGGTAGTGCACTAAAATTGTCCATGATCATCAAACTGGAAAAATCCTCCCAAACTGGATAAAACCCACCGTTCAATCACTTATCTTCATCACGTTATCTTTCAAAATATCTCCAGAGTTCAAGTCTGGAAAATACAATGCATATTGCAGTTTGAACTATAAAACATACTTTCATAGTAAAACCGAGTGACAACTAAAAGTCATTAAAACATTTCATTATATCTAACATGCATGCAAAACAATTAATAATCCCACCATAGAGGTGTCTTGGAAATCAGAGCTGTTTTAACGAGTTGAGACTGTTTAGAGAGGACACAACTTTCAACAGTTACTTTCAATATAAAATCCTTGTGTTCTGTTTGTGTCTGTGTGACAGATTGTACAACCTTGGCATAATAAGGAGGAAAAACAAAAACTTGTGCGTAGTCACTTGGTAGTTTCACCTTCAGAAATGTGTAAGTCAAATACATGGCACTTAATACTAGAATTACTTTTAAACTGTACAATGGGAGGGATTACAGTTTACAAGAGGGGATAAATGTGGTCACCTCTTAAACATGGGAGAATTTTATCTTCTCAAATAAGCACATGGAAAAACCAAAGCAGCTCTGAGTGTAGGTAAAGATGTGGTCAGGCAGCATGGCTTTTTCTCTTTAACCAATAGACGTGAGAAAAGGCTTGTTGGGACATTCAGAGAAGATGGAGTTGAGCACGTCCAGACAAAGCAGATTCCCTCTAAAAAAAAAACATTCACTCTCTCAACTCCCTGTGATTGTCGCTAGAGAGTGGAATGCTTTGCAAGCTAGGTGACCAAAACGAAATAAACAAATTACTGTATATGAAAATAAATGCTGTGTAAAAAGTTGCATTCTTTAAAGTTGCCGTCCACCATCCACTAATGCATGCCAACAACAACCTTTTGCTGACTAAGTGCTTGTGTAACTTGTTACATAAAAAAGAATCAAAATAACATATGCAAACAAGGTTACTGTAAATTAAACCAAAATATCCAAAATAGTGATGAACTTAAAACTTTGCTTAACAAAACATCTCCCATCAACAATCACACAGAGATAACAAAAGAAACTATTGAAAATATTGGTCAGCTAGAGTAATTTCTGAGTGCCAATAAGATCTTTAAACAGAAAAATCTACAGTAAAAAAATGAAGGTATGATATTAACAAATCAACAGTATGTGTACCCTGTAAACCAATGATATGGCCTTCCAATGTAAACTCTGCAATAGCAAGATATAGGGATATAATATTACAGGTTGAGATGTAATGAAACAATCCAGGATTAAACATTTTAACAGCACAGTTTGGTGCAGTGCTAACCTGCCTCTCTGAAACTGTTTTTAAAATTGTTTCATTTCTTTATCTCATGCCTGACATGCGTTTAACACACACAAACTCTGATCCTTGTGCGCACACACTCATGGCCCAATAGCATCAGAATCTGAGAAAAAAGTGATATGGTCATTTTGACCTTAAAATAACCCACCCAGAAGCCAATGTTAAGTACAGAACACAGAGCTGTAGTTTTACTGAACCTTCTCCTGCATATGAGAACTAAGTGGGTGTACATACATTTGTGGTTCTCATATATTTGAAGAAGATTCATCCAGATTTGGAATAAACCTCTAACACACTTGCACAAAAAACAAGTTGCGATTGTATTAAAGTATAAGAGTGTGTGTCCTGAGCAGTCTAATGAGGAATGCTCCAAACGCATTAACAAAACAAGATGAGCCCAAGTGTCAACTCTGATAAGGCCAGCAAGACGACACTAATATAAGTATATAAAAAAAAAGACAGAAAGTGATTTTTCCTACAAGTAGTCCTGGAGTGATGGCACACGGTAGTATGTGTGTGCACATTCACAAACACACATAGACACATCAATGCACACACAAACATCTCGAGCCAAGTAATGCACTTCTGCTAGCTGCGCGTGTGTGCGCTTGGGGCGGGGCCATTGCTGGGGGGCCAACAAGGAAAGTTGTCCCATGCTTTGTTGCATGGGGGGCCGCTAAATGAGTCTTTACACTGTTCAGTGTGTGTTCATTTAAGCAACAGCCCTCGCTAGAGGTTGATTACGGGAATATGATGAGTGTCTTTGCATGTGCCTGAATGAATGTGTGTAGAGGTATGTATCCATGTGATTTTACACTGTGAAAACTGTTTGCCTGAACAGAGATGCATGTAAGTTTGTTTGTATTCATGATTTGGTGTGTCAGTATGGAAATGAGTGCGTATTTTTATGAACATCCCCGTTTAAATGAAACTGTGTCTATTCATAAAGCAGCAAGCGTTCAGGTGCCCTTGTGTACATGTGTTCACTCGCTGTCTGACAGAGTCTCGTACTGAGAGCACAGCAGCGGTTTGGGTTCTTCCTCCCAGGTGCGGGGCTGAGTCTGGCCCTGTGAGGGCGCTGACGCTCCTGTCTGTGTGGGAGATGGAGAAGGTCCCGGCATGATCCCGCTGGGGAGACGCATCTGCATGGTCAAAGGGTTACAGGGGAATGGAGTGGGGCCTGCGTAAAACCAAACAAAAAGATAAGGAGGTGAATACAGTAGCGTATATGAATGGTTCTGATAAATATATATACAATATGTATACACATGTACACACACACACATATATATATACACACACAAACACACACACACACGCATAGATAAATACACACACACATATACACACAATTTCAACCTGATACATAAATACAATGATAATTCAGTGACTTTCAATGAATAGTACAATGCTTTTAGGACAGTCAATTTAATTTTTAAGTTGTATATATAGTAATTAGCTTTATTAGAGAGATGCTTGGTGTGTACCTGTAGATGAGGGCCTGTCCTCCCACACTCTGTTGGTGAGTGGGGTGTGACGGTTGCAGTCTCCATCAGAATGGACAGAGGACACAGAGGGCGGTCTCTCGCCTCCAGAAAGACCAGGTCCAGGTGACTTTGTCCTGCGACCGTTAGAGCGTCCATTTCCTTTGGATTTACCTGTAAGCACATACATATAGACAACAATGACTTGCTGACTGTCACTTACCTGTGATTCACTGGAAATCACTTGTTTCTGTATCATGGTGGTGACCTCTCATTAACTTCTAATGGTTGTTTATTAGGCTAATAATTCCCCATTCATAGCCATCAAAAGACCAACTAGCAAAAACATTTGATCTTTTCTCATTGAAATAAGACTATACTTATTTAATCCTTTTGGTGACCACAAGGTAGGACCTTACAATGTTAGGTTTTGCTTTCTTTTTGGGTCCAAATATTGTCTCAAACACAGTAAAACTACACACGCTGCAATAAAGGCAGGTGGTTATAAGGGTTTGTTTGGCACACCTGGCAGGGAATAAGGGTCCTCAGAGCGGCCATCAGCTGAAGCAGGTGGCATGCCAGCACTCATGGAGTTTACAGAGCCAGAAGGTGAACGGTCATCCATCTGTTCATCGTACTTGCCCATCAGAGCTTTCCTGATGATGGCCTCCAAACCTATAGTATTACCGCTGGCCTCTGGTGCCGGGTGACTGCGCACGCTCACAGGTGCTGAAACAGATGCTTGCATTAAAAGACCAGCGTTTTTTGACATACAGACAAAAGTATTTATACCCCTTGAACTTTTTTACATTTTGTCACCTTACAGCCACAAACTTAAATGTATTTTATTGAGATTTTATGTGCTAGACCAACACAAAGTAGCACATAATTTTAATGTGGAAGTTGTATGTGTGTTGTGCTGCTTAAAAGTTTGTGAACCCTCCAGACATGATCAGGTTTTGTGTAAAAAGAATAACCTAATCAAATGTAAATCCAAAACCCAATTTATGAATCAACATTGTGAACCTTTCTTTTAAACCATTCCTTGGTGGATTTGCTTGAATGCTTAGGGTCATTGTCTTGCTGCATCACCCCTTTCGGCCCAGCTTCAGCTCTCTGACTAATGGCAGGAGATTCTCTTTTTAAGAATTTGTTGAAGTCTCTTTTCATAGAATTCAAGTTTCCCTGAATAATATGGAGTCACCCTGGCCTGGAGGCAGAAAAGCAGCACCAGACCTTTACATTTTCACCACCATGCTTCAATGTTGGGAGGAGTTTTTTTCCTGGAATTCAGTGTTAGCTTTTCTCCCAAAATGGCGGCTTTGATTATGACCACATATATTTTGGACTTATCTGTCCAAAGAATGGACTTCCAAAAGGCCTCTGGTTTGTCCATGTGTGGGTTGTCCTTTACCTCATTTATTAATTTTCGGGTGATTCTTAATGCTAGTTTTGATGGGCGTCCACTTCTAGGCAGAGTTGTGGTCATGTTGAATGCCCTCCATTTGTAGATGATTTGTCTTACAGTGAATGGATGGAGTTGGAATCTCTTGGAGATGGTCTTATAGCCTTTCCCAGACTGATGGCCTGTCACCACCCTCTTCCTGATGTCCTCAGATATCTCCTTTCCTCTTGGCATTGTTTGGCACTACAGTGGTTTGTTTGGTTTCCTCTTTCTTTTTGTATTGGCCTGCTTAAATGATTAATTAAGCACCCAAATGTGTTTTACCTGAATCAGTTACACACTTGACTTAACCAATGCAGCTGGGGCTTTACTTACTTTTGCACATACAATAATTCAATCTTTCATGTAGTTTTTTTGGCTACTCAAAACATTCCTTCTAAATAAACATATGCAATTGATTAACATACATCTTTGCAGGTGAGGGTAAAATAAGAAAAACATGGTAAATCAACAGAAAACTCTGAACAGCTCAAGGGGTTCACAAAGTTTCAAGCAGCACTGTATATATATATATATATATATATATATATATATATATATATCTACACAATGTTGTAATTCACATTGTTGGCTCTCTGTTGGCCACTGTAGAATGAGCTCTGTAACTCACCTGCATTCGTAGATGCAGGCATGTTGAAGATTTCTGTTCCTGGCTGACCCTGATCTATTATGAAAACAACAAAAGACAGATTTGAGACTGTTCAAAAGTCAACACTGTATGTTTAACAGCCATTTAAGCATGCAAATCCAACAGATTAGTCCGGTAAACCTACTAAATTCAGCCTCTGTGCCGACCACCATCTTCTTAATCATCTCCTTCTTACTCTTGACGATGGCAGAGTTGCTTTCAGTCAGTTTGCTGAAGAAGGCTGGTGGCTGAGAGCTACTGGCTGGAGAACGAGACCCCATGCTGGGAAATAAAGGCAGAGAGAATGAGTAAACAAAGTGATGTGTATATTTTTGAACTGTGTGCATTTGTTTGTATGTCATACCCCTGCTCTGCTTGCTCATTGGGGTAGGCGGCACCTGGTATCTCAGGCTCTGAGATGGCTCCTGGTGGGGAGACGGGTTCAATGCCATCAGCAGACAAACTCACTGGAGAGGTTTTACTTTTAGGAGGAGACCTGAAATACACATACATTACTGTACAACAACAATAACCCCAGAAACATACTACAACTTACACATACACAATATACACAAGTTTACATCTACAATTTCAATGTATGAAACTAAACAGGTCAGTGAAGCCCATTAAGTCCAAAGCTTCACCACAATGACAAAATAAATCTTAAAACTAAATCAACCCTATTTACTTGCTTAATAACGTCCCTGGTCTTTCTGTGCAAAACCTTTTAGGACATGTAATAATCTTTCATTAAAATGTATTAAGTTGTTTCATTTTATCAAGATTTTTATCAAGATAAAAAAATCCCCCATGGGCAGGGAAAAACAATATGAACTAATTAATATCACAGACCATCTTTCATTTTCCAGTCAAATCCCAGTGAAGTCCTGAACTACACAATTCTCACTGACTCTTCGGTATCATTTCAACTAATTGCATCACACTACTGAAGGTAAATGTGTTTCCAGTCATTTTAAGGTGTCTCTACCTGTCTCTCCCTCTCTCCCTCTCAGCAGCAGAGCCCTCTGGGGTGTAACGGGCGTTGGGATTAGGCTCTGTAGGAGTCTGAGCCTGAGGGGTGCTGGGTGGACGTGTGAGATCCAGCACAGGGGAACTGTGGTACCCAAAGACAGGCTGCAGTGCTGGCTGACCTCCCATCTGCCCTTGCTGTGACTGACGTGTGTAGTCTTTAGTAATCACCTCCTAAAAAGGAACACAATCATGTGGTCACATGCATACAGGGGACAGGTACTCACATTTCTGGAGACATGTTAACATGTTCTGTACTAATGCAGTTCCGGAATGAAACGGATTAATTTAATATACAATGCTGGGACACAGACCAGTTTTATAAACTCTATCTATTATCCACTATGACTACTGACCACATACATAAAGACAGACTTACACTGATGTGCTGGGCCAGTGTGACAACCCTCTGTGAGCCTTTAACAGCAGGTGATGGTGACTGCTGACCAGGGGACAGTCTGTCCTCAGAACCGTATAGATGCTGCTGAGCTGCTGAGGGGAGGGGCCAACACACACACAGACACAAACACACACACACACACACACACACACACGCAGGAGATAGAAAGACAAGAACACAGTTTAGTTTGGTGTGAAGTACTGTGGGGGTTAGAATATTGTATATATACAGTAAGCAGTGCAGTCACAAACAGGCTCTGGGATCACTCAATGACTCGCTCACACGTGTTCAGAGATCAAGCTGACATTATGGAGGCATCTCGCTTCAGTTAAGTGTAAAGCACAGCAGAAATGCTCAGAACAGAAACAGAGTGAAAAACAAGCAGAATGTGTGTTTGAAATGAGCTGTGAAGGCAGTGGCGGTAATTCCCTAAAAACTCCAGAGCAGGTGTGTTTGTCCCTTGAAGATTTTTTTCCCAATGTCTCCACACTATATAAAACTTACTTGAAAGTTTGCTTACAGTAAAGTCAATCAAACATGAAATTCTGAGAATTACACAGTGACCAAAAAAATTTAAACAAACTGACACCTTTGAAGTAGCCACACTCTGGGTACTGTCTCAAGCAACTTCATGATATGCTTTTTAAACACTACTGAAGGTGTTTAATGGTTGCTCTTCATGCTTTTGACTGGTGCTGTATATGAAGGATATTGAGCATAACTTTAGAAAGATTTTATATGGTATAAACTTTAAAAATAGATTTTGAAAATTAAGCATGACCAAAGATCTCAATGCAACACATTTAACAGAATTTAATGGTTCCCTAATGTCAATGTGACAGTCACTCTTGACTGGGGGATAGTTCACAATAAAGAGAAACCTTCTGTCATTATTTACTCACCCTCGGGTTAATCAAACTTTCCCCCTTGACCCTACATACAAATGGGTTTTAAGCTTACCCAAAAATATAATGACTTGTTTTATCTACAAATGTTGTGATTCTTACTAAAGCAACCTGCAGTCACATCTATTAGAAGCGCTATAAGAACTCTGCCCACATATATCTCAATCTCTCTATCCACAATGCTTTTCTCATTGATTGCTTCACACAGCTATTATGCTTCTGTGATACCACAGTGTCCTCCTTCCAAAACAGGAAGTGAAACAGGAGGCAAACACTAACACCTGTGAAATGTTCCCCAAAATGGCCACAAAGAGGAAAAGGAGGAACACAAAAAACAAGATAAGGAAGTTATGAAAGCACATCACAGCTGAATGAATAGGCTCTTAAAGTTCACCTCAGGATCTCTCTCTGGTCTAGAGAAGTTGGTCTCCAGACGCCATTCTGGACCGTTAGGGCATAGAGTGAGTAATCAGTCCACTAAATCATACGCCTGTGGCCGTTACAGGGCAAAAGCTCAGATTTTTGAATGAGTTTTGAGATTTTATATTGTGAAAGTTTGGACTGAAATCTGCAGAATCTCCCCTCAAAATGCTCATTTTGGCAAAACGTTCCAATATTTTTGAAACACAGGTTTTAGGTTACGTAAAGTGAGAAGGAAAACCTTTGGTGGTCTTTAAGCAATGCTTCAGATGCTAAAGACAAAAGCATAAGGTAGAAGCATTTTCAAAGAAAAATAAAAATGAAATGAACCAAACCAAAAGAATAATGCACTTATGAAATTGGATTTATTCTGGTCAATTCCAACCACCACAAGCGTGCACTAGGCCACAGACGTAAGGGGGTGGGACTGGGGAAGGGAGGGGCAGGAGAGGTGGGGGAAGAGGTGGAGGGATGGAAAGACGTTGTGTGGATTGGTAGAGAACAGGAAGGAGGGGGAGGGGAGGGGAAGGTGGCGTTAACGGCCCAAAGGTCCCAGAGCGTCTTACCATCACAGGAGCCGTTGGTCGCAAGCGCACCAGTCTCTGGCATCGCCGCATCACAAGAAATTTGATGCATGATTATCGCGTTTATGAAGTTGGCCGCTGTCATGGTAGTCTTACCGAGTGCTCGAAGCTCGTGTTCCTGTATGGACATCACTTTGTTTTGAGTCTTTTCCCTACTTGACGCGCTGCTGATGCCGTCCCCACCGCGGGATAGGATGGAACTGCCACCGCTGTTATTTTCAGGAGCCAGCAACGGGTGCCCACGACTTTGAGCGAACCCAAGGTGAGCACCATGGGTTTGGTTGTATGGAGAGGTGTATGTCCCACCTGCACCGGGACTGGCTAGTTTGGGGTCCGATTTGGAAGATGAGATGTCTTGATGTTTGGGCAGCCCTCCACGCCCATGGCTTTTTCCCCCATCCCTGCCTGAGTCTTTAGCGCTTGGGTCAATACCGGCCGGGTAACCCTCGCTGAGTAAAACAGGCCTTTGGACAAGCCCGCCAAAGCCCTGATAGCGTGCAGAACCTGGTGGCCTGAGGAAGATTAAGATGAACAAATCAGAGCCAGTTGGCATAAGTATATGCATAAGACAGCCAATCTAATGCATGAGGCTTAGATTAGTAGCTAATGAAAGGACTGGACAGTGTGCAACTCTATACTTGGAACTCTCTTACTCTACATGAATATAGGTGGTTAGATTGATCATCTGACAGCAGCATGAGAAGTAAAGCCTCACCGCAGCACAGAGGGGTTGTTGTGTTCAGAGTTGTGCAGGATCTTGGAGCTGGTGTTGTGCAGGACACTGGGTCTCTGCTGTGGGTTGTCCTGGGGCCGTGGGGAGAGCGGGGATGGCTGGTGACTATAGGAATGGGATGGAGGACGAGAGCTGCTGCCGCTCGTCTGCTCTGGTGCTCCTGGGCAGACACAAACACACAGTAGAGTTCAGCAAGACTATGTTTAGCAATAGTGATTTACATATTTGAAAATGCCAGACTTTTAATAGGGCTGTCAAAATGAAAATGTTAGATGCTATTAACATGCGCAACACAGTGCTGCATAGAAACCCCTGTAATTATGATGAGCAGACACTAAGTGGCATATGCACTCACCAGGTCTCCATATAGGGGCGTGTTCCACGTTACCATGACTGAGAGATTTCTCCCTTTCTCTCTCTCGATCTTTATCTCGCTCTCTCTCTCTGTCTCGCTCCCTGTCCCTCTCTCGAT
Organism: Botia almorhae; assembly: GCA_036877575.1. Classification (NCBI taxonomy): domain Eukaryota; kingdom Metazoa; phylum Chordata; class Actinopteri; order Cypriniformes; family Botiidae; genus Botia; species Botia almorhae. Next base: position 10,885 of record JAZGTJ010016399.1, read on the forward strand.
CTCTTTCTCGCTCTCTGTCTCTTTCACGATCCCTCTCCCTTTCTCTCTCTCTCTCCCGTTCTCGCTCTCTCTCGGACGAGGAAGATCCGCTTTGAATCTTGCTCATGTGAGACACTTGTTAACAGAGGGGAGAAACACAGTTAGTGAATGGCAGATGAGCCAAGAAATAACAATGTTATAGATGATTGAGAATATTGAGAGTCTGTTCTGAACCTGGTGAGATGGGAGAGGTGTTGTAGGCTCCACTGGGGAAAGCTGTAGATGTTCCTGGGATGTATGAGATACGATCCATTGGAGATGCTGAAGTTCCTGCGTGGTGATCATCATAAAATTAATTAAATAAATAATTTACATGTAGCTCAAGTCTTAAAGGTAAAGTTACAGTCTGTTGATTCCAAAGGGCTAAGTAAGGGCGAATGATGGTCATGTAAAACTCAATAATGACTGCTTTTAAAGCAAGAATACTTAACTAATGTTCTAACACTATAAAGAACATCAGGGGGAAGACAATACTACCAAAGAATAAGGCTTTGGCCCCTTTAGGAAGCTCTCACCTCTGGGTGTGGGTGAGTAGGCCAAGTTAACAGACTGCTCTCGAGGTGTGAGGCCTCTGATCAGGTCGGGTCTCTGGGCTGCCATGGCAGCAGGCCACTGGTGCATGTGCTGGGAGGTGATGTAGTCTGTGAAGAGTGTCTGTCTGTTCTCCAGGGCTGCCGTTTCTGGGAAACCTCTAATCAAGTAGGGAGGATAGGGATGAGGGTAACCAGGAGCGGGAGCCAGGTGACGAGGCAGATAATACGCTGCTGCTGCTGTGAAAAGGAAACGGAAAGCCAACTCAGAGACCATACGTGCAATGCAGCGACACAAAACAATAATTGTACTGCTGAACTGCATATGTGGCAGTACCTGGATCTATAGGGAGACCCCTAGGCAGAGTCGCAGGGTCGAAAGGCAGAGGAATCTGCCCTTGTACATGTCTGTACATGTCTGTTCCCAGCCCCTGCAGGATCCTCTCATAGGCTAAAGAGGCAGTGTGCTCGCTTACTGCCAGCGGAGACTTAGTGGAACTGACCTCACGAGGGGTGGGGGTGGTCTTTCTCTCCTGTTGCTGGGCCTTACTAGAGCCTAACAAAGAGGAACTTCATTACACTTCACAACAACAGCTTCCCAGTAGTCAAACATCTGGATACTTGACTGCATTTATATTCATTAAAGACTATTGATCTAAAGGTTAATGCTTGACGACCATAAACTGTTTACAGATATCGTTGTATTGAATAATGCAATGCTCTACCGGTTGAACTACAGAAACACATGCGTCAGGTTTAGTATGGTATAAAGTAGTTCTGTGCTTCAGTGATTTGTAGAGCCTGTTACCTTCATGTGGTCGCTGTGAACTCTCTCTTCCAGACAGCGGAGAGGCTCTGTGCGAGGGTGGAGGGTAGCCACTTCTTTTGTGGTCCTCGTAGCCCACTGGGCTGTGGTGGGCTCTACCGCTCTGCTCTCCAGTCACTGCCAGTGGTGAAGAACGGGACAACGAGCTGGGTGCACTGACGACAGCGCTGGGTCTGGATTTGCTGCCCGGGTCCTCGTAGCGGACCCTGTCAGAGCCTCTGTGTTCAGGCCTGAGCTCCAGATGAGGGGGCAAGCCGGAGTAAGGCCGAGGGGAGCTGGCAATGATGGAGCGCACATCATGGCGCTTGGATGAGCTGATAGGCTCCTGTTTTAAAGGCGTACCCTACAGAAGCATAACAAATTTTGTTGAAGTAACACACTTATATCAGTTTTCACAACAAAATATACTTTTGAAATTCAGTATCCGGCC
>JAZGTJ010016401.1:0-12706 GCA_036877575.1 Botia almorhae
CAGGGCTCCTGGGATGATGTGCACAGCGAGGATCTAACCCTTAGAGGTCGGGAGACACCACTGACTTTAACGCGTTCGTCGGGGGAAAGCGGCTACACGTCAAGGGGTGAGCATTCTACACAAGGATGCTTTGAACTGTTTCGCGAAATTAGGAATGTGGGTGTTCGTAAACTGTTGGATTCTTTTCTTTTTACAGTTTATGTATGTGTTACTTTTATAAACAATGTAACTGTCAGGATCCTGGCTCTGCCTAGTCTTTGAAATCATGTTTCGCTAGGATCCTGACTTTGTTTTGTTATGTGTCAGAGCGCGAGGATCAGACTCCATCCTGTCTGTCTCAGTTAGGTTTCGTTTTGAGGCGGATTCTGGACTCACGCTCTGAGTGTGCGTTATGTGTGGAAGCACATGGCTAATTACATATTCATCAGCCATGTGCTCCTGTCTTACGTCATTCCCCCGCCTCCTTGTTCCCTTGTTACTCGTTTCGTTAATGTCGCACACCTGTTCATTATTGTTCCCCATGTGTATATAATTCCCTCACGTTTGTTGTCTTGTGCTGGTCCATCTGGTTATCTAGCTCATTGTTTCTTTACTCTTCGTTCCTAGCTCGTTATTAAGTCTTACTATTTGTTATTTGTTCAGTTTCAATTCTGTTTAACTCGTTGTTAGTCTTGCAATTTGTTATCAGTTCCAGTTTCTACTCCCGTTGAGCCGTGTTGGTGTTTTGTGTTATTTCCTGTGTCTGTCTTTGTTTGTCGTCGCAGTGTTTTACCCTGTCTAGTCTGTTGTGTAATCAGTTCATGTCTAGCTTTTAGTTTGTACCCTGACAGTAACGTAAATATCAAATTATCCTACCTGAAAATATATATGCGGTGGTAGACGCTCTCAGAGCTGTTGCAAGACGTTATCAGAATGCACGCTGACACCCCATATCACGCATGTGACAGATTACAAGCAGTGTTAAATATGTATCAGGACTCTGAGGACGCTTTTAGTAAATGCAGACGCAACACTACGCAATTTTATAGAAAAAAAATCTTAAAATTGATTTGCGCGCACGACTACAAAAAGTTTTAAATCGTGAAAAGACTGTCAGTGTGCAACACGGTGGTGCCTTAAACAATAAGTGCATTCGATCGAGCCAACAGACTACCCTTATTGACAATGTAGATACCGAGCAACCATCGACGAGCTCTTTTGCCCCATGACCCCTAAACGCCAATGACATCGAGATTTTGTCACGTAACGGCGGTACAGTAAACGGTTATCGTGTTTTAACTAGGCCTCGTTTCAACAGTGTGGAATTGCGAAGTCCCATGAATTTAAGACAGATAGGCTTTACAGATTTGGCGACGTATCATATCCGTCTGCATGATACCATGGATGAAATAGTGTCGCTTGCTAGACAATTCGGGGGTGACGGTGGCATAATCAATTTGACCCTAAAAGGTGTTGGTCTTAAATCGGATGTCAAAGCTGTTTTGTCGCAGGGGAATAATTACGACGTTAATATATTTACAAATCAAATTGATAAGATTTTACAGAGCGACGATAGCCTGCTGTCCGAGGATATGATCGAGATCAGTGCTAGCATGGCTGTGAACAGACAAGGAGGGGGTTGTCGTAAAACACTCAGATTTAGAGCTTGATCAGGTAATCAAAAGAAAATTATTTATACTATAAATATCTGTTATACTCTAAAACAGACAGCATTATATTTGTGTCTAGGGATGGAGACTGGCACCCTCCTCTAGGGAGGTATCTTGGCAAGCTCACAAACAAAATAGACGACGGTGATTTCATTACCGAGTTTTGCTCTAGCAGTCCGAAATCTTACGGTTATCAAACGGCCAAGGGTAAAGCCGGCAAGAAGGCTAAGGGTATCACTCTAAATGCTAAAAATTCTCAAGCCATTCGATTAGACTCTCTGATTGGTTTGGTTAATGACTATGTAACATCACGTGACGCCTCACGGTGTATACTGGCTTGTACCTAAAGCATTATAAGGAATAAAAGGCACCTCACGTTGCACAACAAATCAAACGTTAAAAGATTCAAGGATTTCTTTTACCTCTTCTAAGCATCGCCGTACCTTTTATTTCCAGTTAAAAAGCCTCTAAATGGAGCTGAGAATAGAGCTGAGAATGGATCATGCCGAGAAAATGTATTTAGTACCTCAACACCAGCTGGACAAACAATAGTCTGGTAGCGTTAGCGATACCATACAGCGGACCGTGGGGAACGATCTGGACGCGTCCATAAGAAATATTTTACTGAGGACCGATTTGGATCAATACGAAAAAGCCAAACTTTACTTGAATACTCTGATGAGGTATTTAGCCATCATAAAACGAGGGGTTCGAGAGAGTAATGTCTTAACGCTCTCCTTACCTCAGCCCTTCACTGAACAGAAGTTCCAAAAACAGCCACTACATATTGGAAAACATGTCTAAGGCCAAAGGTCTATCTACGTGGAATGAGTAGGAAGAGTACGCAAATTAGCATTAGAAGCATTCGAGCATAATCTTGTCACAAAAAGCGAAACCATTCTATCATTTTTAATATAATCGTCGTTATACAGTTTTATCACGTCATTATAGCTTCGACCCCTGGCTAAATAATAGAGAAAGAACATGCAATGTTGTCCGCATACATACATTGTACAATCCTGAACGCACATGCCCGAATATGCAACATTAGCGGCGTTGGATTAGTAGAAAGTTTTTCACGGTGTATGGAAAATGTTTGTTGTCGGGAGGCTTGCCAAAACTGTCGAAAAAACATCCGGTACATTCTCTGGTCAAGTAAACAGCCAGCCAATGTTCACCCGGCAAATCTGAAGGGTGTGTGTTGATCACGGTCATGGACGGTAAGACCCCCAACGGTTCTTCGGGTAGTTGATCGCTCGGAAGAATGCAGAGAAAATGAGTGTTGCACGAAATCTTAGGGTTAGGGTTAGGGTTAGCCGTGACAGCCGTGAGCTGTAAAGTGTTCATTTTCAATAATAATCGACCAGGACCTGTCTTCGGTTTGACACTTTGATAACAACTATTTAAAACAGCGTAAACTATAAGGTTAATAGTATGAGGTAGAGGATTTCTGAAACGCACTTCTAGCCTAATATTTGACTTGACAAGCGATACATGTTGCCCGCACTTTTCGTCGGCATGAGGTTAAATGCGTACAGAGCGTATTCGTTGAGAAATTTGTCTCTATTGATAGCCAGGGGCTGGTTTCTCAGATGTCTTCCAGTCGACATCACCATTTGATAAAATTCACGTACAGCCAATCCTGTCTGAAAATCTGGTTGCAGAGGTTTGGAGGGAAATTGCTAACCGTCAACGTAAATGGCTAGAAACTCAAAGTCGTAATGTTTAAAAGCGAAAGGGTTTTTTGTATGATCCGGTAAACTCATCATTATCCACCATACCCAGAATGATAGATTTTGGCAGAGTTCCTAGAAACAAATTTTCCTGATTCCAAACCATGAGTCCCCGCCGGTATAGAGAAATGTTTTTAGACAGACCCTGTCTATAGGATACTTTGCCGTAGTTGTGAGCAGAGCCTGCGCGTGACCTAGTCTCACAGACAGCGATACACCCACTTTCTTGACAAATAAGGAGGCGGACATGATTTTACCTTTATAGTCCATGCTGCCAGATCTCATCTGACAGAATTCATCTTTGGCTCGGATAAATCGTATTTTAACGTTGACGCCGTTTAACAGTAATATCACTGTGGATAGGCGCCAACATCTCCACAACCTTGCCGTTGTTTGTGTAGGTCGACCTCTTCATCAAGCCCCTGTTTCGGTCTACAGGGTTAACGAGGCTCTCTATGATACATCGATAGGGGTACGTGCTCGAGCTCTGGGAGCTCCGTAATACTGAATGCATTTTTTTGACGCGTTTTGTTTTCTTTATCACATGACCACGCCTTCTTATCCCAGGTGGTACAGACCGACGTTTACGGGACATGACCATAAGTCCCGAGCCGTCTTGAGTTTTATCTGAGTCATTATGCGTTCTTGACAGAACGTTTGAGACGTCGTCCGTGACTATATTTTTAGCGGTGCTTTTTAAGTGCAGCTTAGCAATGTTGAAACCCTTTTTTAACAACGGTATGGCCATTCTAAACAATCCTCTGAAAAGGCCTCCTAGACCGGATCCGTACATAACGGCTCCTCCTGCATAGTCGGGCAGCCCCCCTCCAGCTTGATTACGATAATACTCCACATAATCGGTGGTTCTCATTGTGCTCAGGTTATAGTATCTCATTTTCAAAGAACAGATTGTTTTGACGGTTTAAAGTAGCTTTACGATTACTTTTCCGTAAGAAAATGGTACTTTTTTGGGTCCAATTTCAATTATCTTTTTTCCATCGTTACGACAGGCGGGTGCCAGGTGTAATGCGAAGGCGGCGTCTTCCTTTTTAAATGTGTACCACGTTCTAGGATATTCTCTCTCGCACAGCCCGACCTGCCGCTGGCCTTTCAACTCAATAGGCACCCTTAGTTTTGTTCTGTAACTAGATATACGGTTTTCAGGGTATACCATCAAAGAAGCGTTGCACGGTAGCGTGACGTAGAAACCGTCGTCCATGACAGCCTTTGGCTCGAATGTCGTTGCGACGTTCGTGAGAACTATTTAAAGCTGCTGCAACGTTGACCAGAGCTTTTTTTGTCTACATAACTTTTACATTTTAAAGGCCACCCTAACCATTTTACTAAAACTAGCGTATTACGACCCTGCTTTTTCTCCTCCAAAATTTTTTTCACTTTAAACGGCTTGTCTTTGCTCACTATTATTTTTTCTAACTCTTGTTCATAAAACACGCCGTTGATGATTTCCCCGTCATAATCAGACAATCTGTAAATGGGGGGTTGACGCAGTACACACTAAACTATAGTAAAAATTATTTGGTGTAGTTCTGCTCATAACCTTTGGCGAACGGGCCTCTCACTTTTGAAACCCGCATGACATCTCCGACTTTGAATTTAAAAGCAAAATGATAAATATAGTTATTTACATCTTCCCACCCAGGCAGTTCTTTAATAAATGACATTTTTTCCATGAGATTTGTTACACGTCTGCTCTTTGCGGTACAAGTTCAGTTTTTAAATCGGACGAGGCTTTGATCACAGCGCACATCAAGCCGGTCATCTGTCCTCTATAATGGTGTTTAAATACAGAGTCTATAGGGTTTTCAAGGCTGCAGGCAGACCCCATTTCGCTACCATCGTCTACGACCACTTTCTCTTGCTCAGCATCCAAAAGTTTCTCTCTGATTTCTCGTAGTTTAGGGCTGATATACGATTCGTCTCTTAATTCGTGGAGAATAGCCCAGACGGTTCCTTGAATCCTCTGAGGCTCACTCTTCAAGCCATCGCGTTGTAGGGCGTACGCTATGATGGTTTGGAGTATGGGTTTACACAGATTGCTTCAAATCGTCGAAAAAGTATAAGGGCGAATCAAATAGACACGAATGTTGCATCTGACTAGGGTGGTCTATTTTACAGCCTAGACAGTCCTCCTCAAGCTTTTCCCCGATGAGATATTGCAGCAGCGAGACTATGACTCCTTTAATGATTTTGTATCCGACATTGGCGAAGCATCCGTCAGCGATGTCAAACCCGTATGAGTATCATCGCTGGTGTTAGCTATAAAGTTGCTGCGTATGAGCTTCGCAGGGTGTGCATTTTCGTCTGATGGTATAGGATGTACGGTGCTGTCACCGGATAAATCGCCTGATAAATCGGGAACGCTGGCTGTAGTAAATGGGCGGAGACGGCTCGATACACAAATCACCGCACATGCTTTTTTCAGGATGAAACAGTTGCACTTTAACGCCACGGTAACCGTCGAGCATATCACACCACATAAACATTTTGTTTACGGCCGAAAACATGAGTCTCAAAGGGTAAACGTCGCGCCACTTGAACAAAAACCTCATCTCGTACATCTTGTGATGTTCGGCACTCTGGATGCTCGCTGAGCGTTTGTGTAGGAACCTATTGTCTTTGCAGTAGAAAATTTAAACGCAGTCATCCGGCCTCTTTTTAGAATGGTTGCTGACCACGCGGTACTGACCGTACGACGATAGAGCGTCCCACTCTGCAATGTATAGAGACTCTTTGTGACATTCTTTTAGGTCTTTCCAGATGTGACCGTAAAAAAATTCCAGTCTTTATTGCCGAAATCCAGGCAGGGGTCCTCTCCCGGTACAAGTTCGTCTTTTCGGTCTGTAATGTAGAACGTCACGACGCGAGAATCTTTATTAAATATATAGCCTGCTACTCTCTCGCAACCCAACTGAATTTCATCCCTAACAATGGTCCTGTTTTCGTGAAGAAACTTTGTCAGACTGATATTGCCGGCCGCTTTTTCCGGTGCCCCAACCATACCATCTCCTCTTTGGACCATTCTCTTAGCTAAGTTTTAGGAGAGTAGCTTGAACCGGCCATGTCTGCGTTCGAAGTTACCGTTCTCCGCTCTCTACCCTTTACATTTACGTTCACACACTTAGCGGAGGCTAAAGCTTAACCCCGGATATCTCTTTTATGAGTTCCACGAGGGTGTAAACACCCTTTAGACACTTAGCGGATGCTAAAGTTTCACCATATGCCGCTGTCCGTCAAGAAAGAGACAACTGTTTCAAACTCTATCCACTCTATTTATCCGTATATCAAACATATTTATCCCATTTAAAAAAAACACTTCAGGGTTTAATCTAGGGCAAAGGGCACATAGGTCAAAGGTCAAGGACAACCAAAAAGGGTCAAGGTCAACTCAATGTCATTTGACCCTCCCGAATGGGGGGGGGGTCCTAAGGTCAAACCCATTAATCATTTTGACATAAAGTGCCCCATATTTACTACTCATGTTAAACTGGTAAGTGGTTTCTGTATGAATTATTCATTTATTTTTTAACTGAGCTGAATCAGCAATCATCTTCATTAAAGACTCCATAAGGTTTGCCTGGAGGCCAAACACAAATATGCATGACTATGTTTGTCTGTAATGTGACAGGATGTCTTTTGAAAATGCACAAAATGTTTCATCTATTAAAAAATGACTTTTAAAAAAACATATATTCATATCTTTAAAAAAACAAACCAATATGCAAATTATGCAAAACAAACTTACACCTAATTAATAAATCAAGCAGCAGTCTGATACATAGAGAGAAATGGTGAAAAACGCGAAAAATATGGAATAAAAACAAAGCACCAAACAGATCTCTTACAATTTCTTGGTCCCGTAGCTCTTGTAGTCGATGGCTGCCGAAATGCCAACCACCAAGGTGGGGAACAGATAGCCGGACACATAATAGTACTTGCGTCGGGAGAATTCACTTTTGAAGACCTTCACAAGCATGAGGAACAACTGAACGCCCTCCAAACACATCCAGGCAAACACCGCCAGAAAGAAGAAATGAAGAACTCCAGCAATGACCGAACACACAATCTGATCACAAAGAAATGATGAGGAGTTTAGCATTACTTTTCAACTATTCAGCCCCTTAAAAACAGACCCTTTGTATTTTTCAAGGTCTCACCTCATAAGTGACACATTTTGTACATTAGCAATGGTGTATATGAGTTGGTGTATGGTGCTAAGCTAACAATGTGTGACATTACTCAGCATAAAAATATTTAATGCATGAATACTTCTTAAAGTAGTGCACTCCTAATATTGATAATTAATCGATACAAGCATGAATTGAAAGACAGATGTAAGATCAACATTTCCTGTGACTATGCCCAACATGTTGGATTAAAATTTGCACTAAAACTTTGTTGCGTTCACACTGAAAATGATTTAATTGCCGGAGGTCGCCAAGCCACTATACTATCACTAGCAAGGTTTTCTACTCAACTAAAGCATCTATTTGTATAAGCAGGTAAAATCATCAACAACTGAAAATCTTCTGGTTCCTTTTGTCAAAATAAATAGTTGTTTAGAATTTGAACAAAACATCTATCTTGTAAAGATGCCAATTATTTCTATTCAGCCCTCATGACCTCCTCATGAATTGCCTAGGCCTCTTTATTCTCTTCATAGAAAAATTTCACTGGAAAAAGTCTGCCTACTGGAGGTTTAGTCATGTTGATGCCCACGAGAAAGAGGAGCTCGGCAACGAAGAGGTTGATGCAGAGGTTCTTGTGGATGGTGTTGCGGTCACTCTGCAGACCACGGAAGAAGCAGAAGGTGAAGATACTAATGGCAAGGCAGATGAGCGAAACGACAATGCCCATTCGCGTGATGACTATCAGCAGGACTTTGTGGATGCTCCCCTCACCCTTAAAAAGAAGCATTAACATTCAGAACATTTAATTGACTCAAACAGTTCACTTGTCAGAATATGAGTAAGTGCTGACAGTGTTTTGAACGTGCATGGGCTGCAAAAATTTTATTCTCTAAAAAACAGTCAAGATTCAACTTAGCTTAGCCATAGAATGTATTAGTTTACATAAGAATATTTATTTTACAAAAGACGTTTGTTCTAAGTATAATGGTAGAACGACTTTACAAGGGATTTTAAATTATTTAAACAGATTTGTTATTGAGTATTTGTTATACTGTAAATATATATTTGCTATAATTATTAGAGTTTTTATGTAATTAAATTTATGTAAGAATGGTTTTATGAATAATTTACATAGAAACATCTTGAAATTTGTGTTTCATAAATGAAGCCCACTGGGTATGACTAAAAATCAGCCCAGTGGTTAAACATCTGGGGTGATTATTAAAAAAGGTAAATGACTTCTCAATTAAAACATATTGATTATGGAATGGCAAACTTATAATTAACAGTATCATTCAGTTATTGCTTAAAATGCATCTGTTTGCTCAGTGTGTCAGCACTTAACTAAAATGGTAATTATTATTTACAGTCAAAAGACAGGGAACACGGTCATGAGAACAGTGATTTTACAATTATTTTACATTATTTTTGTTTTGTAAAACTATCTTTCAATACACATCCAGACAAAACAAACACACATATACATACAGAACAAAACAAGCAAAAACAAAAAACAGAAAAACAAACAAATAGACCCAAATGTCATGGAAATTGTTTGGTTCCAGTAGTTAAAATAGTCTAGTAAAAAAACCTCTACTAGCACACGTTTGTGACAATCTTTCAGTACTTTCAGTAATGCTAAGTCATTGTATGCTTCTCATTATGGCCATGCATTATCATGCTATATAACCTAAAGCAAGCGAAGCTGTTTAAGGCACAGTTTAACAGCTGGAGTGATTTAGAACAAAACTCAACATACAAGTAGCATGTAAGTACACAGGCAAAAACATCACTCCTATGTCATAATGATAATGCTATAGAATACTAATGATTTACAATAAATCAACATATTAACTTTAACAGTAACAGGAAATGATGACATCGTCCGTCATAATACGATACATAATATTAATATTGATCACCTGTCCACTCATGTCAGCATTTTTGAAGACCCCAGAGACAAAGTCGTGGCACATTCCTGGCAAAGGGTTATATATTATCACCGGGCATTCAATGAAAACACGGTTTTAGTTCTGGATTTGTTTAAACACAACCAACCGATAACCTTATGCCCTAAGTCCTCAAGTCTTATTATTTAAAATGTCTCCCACAGTGGGCCTGAATTTCTAAATTTGGCTCTGTAACTTTGGTTAAATTTACAGCTGCTAGGACAGTGAAGGGGAAAGTTTACAGGCCAAGAGCATGTAAGTAGCTGGACCGCAAATCACATAATTTAATAACCTATTGGTGCATATGATATCATGTCACCCGTGCATAACTGCATAGCTCCCAGAAATTTCTAACACAAGAGCATCATTGATCAAAGAGGAGCAGGAATTATTTCTGTGCTTAGGGAAAGCGCTCCACTTTGTTCATTTGTTCACTTGTGAAGATAAATTGCTTTTGATAAATGCAAATTACACCCAATTTATTCCAGCATATGGAATAAATTGGAAACTCAGTATAAATCAGGATCATGTGAACGGCATAAAGAAAGCAGGGAATCAGTGTTGGAGAATAGCTGGTGACTTTTTTTCAATTATACAACCGACCCCATGTTTATCTTTGCTAGTGAACATCCCAGAGCAGGTCTGGGACTCAATGACACTCACTGCATGCTCCCGATGGGTCATTAGGATGGCAAAGCTAGTCAGATGACTGCAGGAACACGTCGTGTAGGTCTTGTTCGTCACAAGGAGTTTGCAGCCTTGCGTTGACCAGTATCCCATCATGCTCCGCTCAGAATAGTTCCAGAAGGAGCAGTTTGGATTGAAGTAGTTCTCAGTCTGATCAACGGATAAGAGAAACATTACCTTCAAGCCTTTGACCTTTACACATTTAATTATGCATACAGAACTTCATTTACCCAAGAAAGACATGCTCCCAGATCAACATCATTTCTCATTCCTTTCAATCTAACCTAATCCAGAGCCTATAACTCTACAACTAAAATGAGAACACACTGACTGGTTGCATTAATTTTTGCTGTGGAAATATAACTACCTAGAAACAAAATATGTTTTAAACGTTTCTAGATTTAAATCAAATTTCAAACCCCCCCCACTACCCACTGTTTCATAATAATACACAAAGAAAGCCAGGATTAAATATGAATACCTGAAATCTATAACTGTCTCTAACTAAGCATTTGATCTCTTACATCCAGATGCTCCAGCGTGAATTCGACCGGCTCCGTCACAAACACCCGGCTGGACTCTTTGTTGAGGGAGGCAGAGAGGATGTGGGAGTTGACAGTCAGGGTGTGGTTCCTGACTCCACCCTCACCCATCAGGTTCACTGTGGCGTTCTTTGTACTAAGGAAATCGCCTAGATGCTTATAAAGGATGAAAACCAATTTGGCCACACCTAAAGTAAATAAAAAATAGAAGAAGGGTCATGATTTCTAAAAAAAAAAAAAAAGTTAAATAGGTTTAAATGATATTTCTGCAAACGATCAGGCTAAAATGAATTTAGTTTTAATGAAGCATTTGATGTACTTGTACTTTGTCCAAAACACACTTTACATACAAGGACACAGACATCTATAACTATAGTAAATTAGCTCATTTTGTGTTGTTGCTCATTTTTGTGTATGTCACGAAAGCACCAGGCTCCACCCACATTTAGCATTCACAGTCACCTGAGTATTGATCACCTGCGCCTGATTCCAATTAAGGACACTTTATAAGCACACACACTCACCCGTTGTCTGATCTCCACCATGGAAACTGACTCATCTCCATGCGCTACTGCTTACCTGCTCCAGTTCGTATTTGGCTCCAAGATCTCCTTCGTGTTCCCCAGTGTTGTGTTGTGTGTGTGTGACTTACCTCCATCTCCAGTCTCCTGGATTTCCATTGTCAGTATCCTCATTACCATTCCTGTTATATACATATACATATACATATACATATATCTGGACATTATCTGTTTACCCATTACCATGCTGTGCAATAAATACGCTGTCGGCTTAACTACCATCTGTCTGTGAGTATGAATTCCGTTACAGAAGATCAGACCACCATAATGGAGCCGACAGGCGTGGATCCGATCCAGGAGCTGGCCGATTTACCACGCTGGGTTATCCAGACAACAACTACAACACAAGCACCTGCTTCACCTCCTTCCATCTCCACTTCCGTTCCGATTTACACTGCCAGTCCTATGGTGAATATGGCACCCTATTCTGGTTTGGCGGATAAATAAAGAAATGGTTATCTCCTCCAATCACTATAGCAGCAAAATGGACCGACAACTCAGTCACTAGAAACGTTCATATCTCATTTCTTGGAAGTATTTGGAATACCTACTGGAGATTCATCTGTTGGTGAGAGATTATATCGACTCAGTCAAGGTAAATCTATACAAGAATATGCATTAACCTTCAGAACGCTTGCTGCTTCTAGTGGTTGGAATGAATGTTCTCTGTTAACAATTCCCGGTCAAGGTTTAAATCCCTCTATTCGATTACATTTCTCTTTGTATGATGAAACCATGGGTTTAGAACGTTTTAGCCAACTGTCTATAAGAGTTGCCAACAGGATTCATAAGTGTATGGAGGAGGAACAGGATCAACATCCGCCATTTTGTCCAGCCCTCCAGAACCACAACCAGAGCCCATGCAACTGGTCTTACACGCCTATCCTCAGCTGAACGTCAACATTGGCTGACCAATGTCCTATTTGTCCTCCTAGACCTCTGGTGAGTTTTTTCGTCCCCTATGAAAGTTTTACCACTCACTACCATTGTACAACGCACTGCGGCTTCTCATTGTGTTTCAGTTAATGCACTCGACTCTGGGTCAGCGGGCAACTTCATCTCAGATGACCTCTGAGATCAACTCCAACTCCAGAAAAGGATCAATGAAAGTCAGCCACTAGATTTCCATCGTCAGTATCCTCATTACCATTCCCGTTATATATATATATATTGTGACGAGGCGCACCTGGGCAGTCAGCGTCGCCCTGGCAACGGACGCGCCGCACCTGCCCGAGCCCATCACGGGCGGACCGGGCACAGCTGCGACGCGTCAAACCGCGGCGTTAAAACGCCGCCGCCTTCCGCCAAGAAGGAAGGTGAGTTAATGAGGAAGAAACAGAGGCGTAAAGAAAGGACTGGACTGATAGCGAAGCCTAAGAGTGCCGCCAGCCGGAGATCCGTTGCGTGTCCCCCGCGC